>JBBPMA010000771.1:0-17373 GCA_038090075.1 Xanthoconium purpureum | reverse complement strand
GCCCTGCCTGAATTGGCCGAGGAGACGAGCTCTAGAGAGCTTTCCGAGTGTAGTCTTCTCCATTTGATCGGCGGGAATGGGGATGATGAGCTGAGGTGGGAGACTAATCATTTTCACAGAAACATCCCGGAGGGCGAAGTGTGTGGCAAAGAGCTTGGCAGGAGCATCCTCATTATTGAGGTCGAATGTGGGGGAATAGAAGACGACGAAACCTTCAGTCTCCTGGTCCGACGCACGGTAAGGTGTAGCAGCAAGGAAAGAATGGGTAACGCCCTCAACGGTCTGGAGGTGAGTTTCGAGTTCCGGGATACCATATGAGACACCGTGGACGATAACAGTGTCTTTCATGCGCCCGCTGAGTCTCAACTTGCCGTTCTCGATGATTCCGACATCTCCAGTGCGGTACCAACCACCCTCAACAAAGCTAGAAGACGTCGCTTCGGGGTTGTTATAGTACTGAACAAAGACCATTGATCCGCGCACTTGGAGTTCTCCACTCTGACCATCAGGGCGGGGAGTTCGACCATCCTCGGGATTCACGATGCGCATCTCACACCCAGGAATGGGCGTGCCGAGCTCCAAAAACTCGTACGCGGGAGGCGTGGTCAACGCGTTAATGGGGTCGTAGATGCATCCAGCGCTGGAGAAAAATCTACTGAGATTGCAGGCATTCTCGTTCCAGATAGAAACTTACCAGGTCTCTGTCATACCAAAGCCGGCAGAAACGACGAACGAGGCATCGCCATTCTTCGCGAGGTTTTTCAGTGTTCTGGTGAAAGCGACAGCGGTGCTACTGACAACTGCTTCACCACCGCTGTTTATGCGTCTGAGAGAAGTGAGGTTGAATGTACCAAAGAGGTCGTAGCGTTTCTCGAAGTCGCGTGTAAGCTTGGCGAGCAAGAAGTTGGGTGCGAACGCGACCTCAATTGACTAGTAGTTGCGGATTCAGCGAACATCAGAACCGTGTAGCCCCGAACGACATTAATTACGAACCTCTTCCTCGATCAAGCGAAGGTATCGCAGGGGATCAGAGAGGATGACAGACGCGTGGACGTGTAGCTGCGAAGCACCATATAGAAGTGGTGTGAAATGCATTTCGAGGGATCCAGCGACGTGGTCAAATCCGACCCCTGACTCCACTTTAGCATGCCATCCACTAGACAATGATGAGACGCACAGTTCATGATCTTGGACTGTGCAGTAAGGCCGTAGTTTTGGCCTTTGGCACGGCACGCGGCGATAATGGTGCGATGCGTGTGCACGACGGCCTTGGAGAAACCAGTCGATCCGGAAGTCAAAAAAAGAATTGCTTCGTCGTCAGGCTTGGGTCGGTGGACAATAAACTCCGTGCCAAAGTGCTCGGCTGAAGCCTTGAGCTCGGAGAACAAATGGATGTTGAGACCGGAGATTAACTGCAGTTGGTTTGCGCCGCTCTCGTTCGTCAGCCAAGTGGGGGAGGAGAAAAGCCTCTTGATATGAGCGACGTGATTCTCTTTATGAGCCTGCTGAGCACTCAAGGTGGGCTGCAGGCAAGGCACGTAACCACCGAGTAGACAAGCCCAAATAGCAGCCATGTTGTCTTCGTGTTCCGTGAGGTAAACGACAATGACTGAGCCAGGGGGCATGCCCCAAGCGCGAATAGCCTTTGCTAGGGAGAGGGTATATCGACTGAACTCTCTGAACGTCTTTGTTTGAATGGAAGAGTCGTGGGCGGAGGATGTGATAAAACTGAGCTCGTGGTTGGGATATTGACGGACCGCCCGAGAGAGAAGACGGAGCAGAGTCTGTGGGACAACGGACTTCACGAGAGAAGCCTTCAAGTCACGAAACGCGTTGACAGGGGGTATGGGAGGAGCAACAGCGACGGAAGCCATGGGCAGCAATGCAAACGTATAAGGACAAACTTAGTAAATGCGCGTGGATGCTAGGAGAAAGGGATGATGCGTACCGAGTCTGTTCGAGCTTCATCCTTTATACATCGCGGGTTTGGATTACCTTTGCGGTGGCGAACCGCCGAGCGCGGACGCGGCTGTGTGGACTGGTTTCATGCTCGATGGAAATGAGCAAGTCACGTCTTCAGATCTAGGAAGAACCCGAAGTTCCGTGTACAGTCCATATCAGCGTGCGGCGCCGATAGCAGAAGATTGTGCGCGATGGGCCGCGGCTGCGATTCTGCTTGAGTCGAGCACTTCTTGGAAACAGGGTATCCGCACGACGGACATATTGGACATTCTGAAGTGGGTCATCAACCTATGGGAGCAATTATGATTCATGGACTCGACGTTATCGATTGGCGACGAAGTTTGGTACTAATTTAGCAACTGAACCAGCTCACAAGTGACAGACGCGTCGGTGGCATCACATGATCCGAATTATTCCTGTTTCGACAGACCCACGGTAACGCTTTTCCGGTGCCCTCCTTTCTCTTGGACTTGCCACCTCCTACGCCCGCCGCGGCACAAGGAGGACTCGGCTTGAAGTGGTCGCCAAGTCACCGCCCGGGATTTGTCTTTGCCTCACACACCAACTTAGAGACCACAAAACGCATCGGGCAAAATCAATATTACATCTTTCCTCTTTCGCATCCCATCGTTTGTCCCTACTGGATCAAGGCCTGCTATACATTATACCTCCACGGAGATTAGGGCACGCAAGGTGTTTTGCAGGTCCTTGCCGGTTTGCGGGCTGTCATGATACGTATGGTGATCCCAACGGGAGATTACGATTCTCAGTTTCATCCCGACCGTATGTTGCCGCCGTGCCAAGTACGTACGCAGGGAAACCAAAAATTTTTGACATGTGTACTGTGGGATTCCTCCCATCCCATCGCACATCTCCCATCAAGCTGATCCCGCAAGAGTGGAACAGCCCTCGGCGGTCGTGCGCATGCTCCATTCAAGTTGATGCCGTGTTGCCGGTAAAGTGAGTCCAAGATCGGCCACGCCAGCACGTGGTTCTAACTTATACTCCGATGATACAAACAGTCAGACCTTTGGTAAACCTAAATCCCTCCAGTACCTTGGGGGTATCATCCATCGGCTTCAAAACATCATCTTGAGATTTGATGAACGTTCCAACGAGCTGAACTTTTAGCCCAGCTAGTGAGACGATCTTGTGTTTCCACATGGGCTTTTCCTGCTGAATAGTGTGTACACGTTGCCTTGCAGCAGCTACATCTGCGAAGAATCGATCAGTTAGCGCTTCTCTCATGAACAAAATTTTTTCTCGGAGTATTGAAGAACCAACGGATGCGTGAAAGGTCCGGTGGCTACGAGATCCCCCGAAAACTGGAATTGCACCCCGTCAGGTGTGGGCGACGATCTCGCTGATTATGATCCTGGGTTGTGCAGGTCGCGATGTTGCATCGACTACCTACATTGAGCCATCTAAAGGAGTATGGAAATGCGGCTTCTTTGGCCACTGAAGCGCTACGCCATCGCTTCTGTGCATAACCATCGGACCGTGCCACCCGCCGTTGATCGGAGGGAAGAAAAGTTAAGTTGTAGATTGCTTACCTTAACTGTACAACTCATTTTTCTGACATCGCTTGCGCTCCGTGTTCTCCGAGAGTCGACTAACCTAACCCGCCTACTGTACACCGGTGACAATGCGGGTAACCATCGTGGCAAATTAAGTGGTTTTCGTCACCGACGGTCATGGGGTATGGTGCACATTCCTGGGGGCTACGAAGTTTACGGGTGCCGCTAGATCGCAGCTTCGAACAAATGGTGCACCGCTTGGTCCAGCATCATTATCCACTCAAAGGGTAACAGATATCTGTTGTTCGGCCTTATCGTCAAGCGTCGCATGATGTCTCGGCAATCATTGCTGATGGCCCCGTGCGCCCCTCGTGCACTCCATATGGGGGATCAATACAGTCGACACCCTCCTAACCCATACCATGTATAACCCATAACCTCCCATAACCCATACATCTCTGGATTTCTCGAGTTGATTTGCAGTGATTTTGAACCATAACCCATAATACATGAATTGAGGAGTAATTCCATGCCTGGATGACATGTTACGGCACTCTCGAACAACCCGTACTCCCTCATAACCCATACCTACAGGGCTATCCCGAGGGGTATGGATTAAGAGGGTGTCGACTGTAGCTGTTCTTCACGCATGATTCTGTTCACTAGGTATGGTGTATCAGGTAGGTGTGTCAAATATCCTCATGCCCTTGAGGCCGCTTCCGCACACCATCGTCGTTCCAGTTGACACTGTTCCGCCTAAACTGGGATGAGCATTTTCCTCGCAGTTTCTCCGCGGTCTCCTCTCACAAAGAAATGGTGAAACGATGCATGAATAATAGATGCAACACCATCGTACCGGACCAAACGTGACTTGCCATTCTTCGAGTTCTTGACGTATCATTTTAATGATACCTGCCCGGCTCGCTTTGACATGCACATTGCCAGTTCGTCCAAGCATTGCAAAGGTGCTGCCACGAGGTTTCCACTAGAAAAAAGGTCGACAGTGGTACTTATGCTCTTGCTTAGAAAAGCTATACTTTTGGCCTTGTCGCTTAAGATCCAACAGGAAACACATTATTTACGGGTCCGAAGTGCATCCAGTTAGATGCTTTCTTTGAAAATTCTCTGCCCATGCGTTACGTAAGCACATCGATGCCGTTGCACTTTTCCGATGCGGCCCATACGAGTACTAGTGGACTCATCAGTGGGATGGATAACGCTTAGTGGCGGCTATGCGTACTGCGAGGAGTGGTGCGGAGTGCTATCCGCGGTTAATACGTCCACCGCTCGTTGTGAACAGGCCAAACCGAGAAAGTAATTACCATCAAAAGATGGCAGGGTGACTCAGAAGGTCATGTATACGTACATAGGTTATCCTCAGGTTTTTTAAACATTTGACGCAGGTGAAGCGGCCTCGCTAAGCCAGTGGTGTGACGGTGCGCTAGGTTGTAAGCATGCTGCGCCGGCTTACCTGATTCCAGATAATCAGTATATGTACTGTCCGGGATACTGAGTAGCAATCACTCAGTATCACAGCCGCTTTTAGTGTATCGGTTAAGCGGCGGATGGTCTGGCCCCTACGTAGGTAGGTCGGACGCTTCATATTCCCGGCTTTGAGGAACTGACCGACCGTTTTTATTCAAAGGCAGACAGTGTGGACGGAAGAATTCGGATGCTCAGCAGGCCGTTCAACGGGTCCAACAATTGCCTTCTACTCGTTTGTTGGCTTGTCCTTGCGATCGCACCCCTCGACGCGCCGCCTTATCAGCTACCTCCCTAAGCCTTCCTCTGCTCCTTTGTTATCCTTTTTGGTCAGGTATCACTCCTGCTCGTGCCTTCAGTCGACAATGCAGGCGCTCAGGTTCGAAAAGACTGGTTCGTTCGACGAACTTACCCTCCGCACTGTTGTGAAGCCTTCGCTCGCTCCCGGCGAGGCCCTCGTACGTGTGAAGGCAGCGGGGGTCAATGGGGTGAGCGATCTTCGCTGGTTTCCGTTGTCCGTTGCCGTTCCCATCATCACCCTCATTTCATCCTGAAGTGAGACATGCTAACCTTCTCTCCCGTTTGACGCGGCCCCACCTCTTGGTCCTCAACATCTGTGCGGCCAGTCCGACGCAGCGGCCGTTTTGGGTATCTTGCCGTTTGTGACACTTCCACGTACCCCTGGTCGAGATTTCTCTGGTCAGGTCGTGGAAGCGTTGGATGATGCCGGTGCACCCGCGGACGTTTGGATTGGTGCACACGTATGGGGTACTGGCAGCGAGCGAGGGTTCACCTCTGACGGAACGTTTGCAGAGTGAGATTCCTGCCACCTCGAGTGCGAGATCCAATGTTCTGACCGTTCGGGTTAGGTTTGTAAAGGTCCCACTGGTCGCGCTGAGCCGCAAGCCTAAGACGTTGAGTCATGTCGAGGCTGCGAGCATGACCCTCCCGTGGCTCTGTGCGTGGATCACGGTCGACACGCTCGCCAGCGTCAAGGGGGGAGACAATGTAGTCATAATCGGTATGTAGGTTCTCTTCTCACGCCTGCCATGAAGTGACCCTTGACATTTGTGCCAGGCGCGAGGGGTGGTATCGGCTCTGCAGCGGCACAACTTTGCAAAGACCGGGGCGCTCGCATATTCGGCACCTATACATCTCTCGCGAACGTTACCCCACCGTCATACCTGACCCCCATTGAGCTCACGTCCAACACTGCCATACGTGATTCAATCGCAAGACAAAGTCTCTCGAACAAAATCGATGTCTTGCTGGATTGCGCGGGGTATGAACACCCTTTCAACGACGCCCTCTCAACCATGACGCCCAACGGCTCCGGTCGTGTAGTCGTGATGGCTGTACACGCCAAGGATGGCATGTTCCCAATCGATATGCGTACATTTTACACCAAGGCGCTGACGCTCAAGGGCATGAAGTCGAGTATGCTTGACTCTGCCAGAATCAAGACGTTCCTGGACCTGCTCTCCGAGAAGATCGATAGCGGGGTATTCCAAGGACCACACACGGTTACCAGTGTTGACATGAGGGACACACTTGCCGTGACGAGCGCACTGAAAGAGATATTGACGCGGTCCTCGCACGTCCGTTCAGTCATCGTCCCTTAGCCGCTGAATAAACACCCCAGATTTTCTTGGGGGAGAAAAAAGGAGAGTCCATTGTGTTGTGTTGTACAAGAATACAAGTCGTTGACATGGATGAAATATTACCCCGACAATGTGTACGCCTTGTGTGACATGCTCGCCTTAAAACATGTTTCAGGCTAGAGTGGTCTTCTCGATGTCCTCACGTGGTGGTGAGGCCCCTTCATGAGGTTTTTGGTGGCGTGAGACACCACTCGCACCCAAATTCACATTCCTGCAAATACGTGTGAATAATGAGAGAGCTATGCTTCACACGTTTCGGTCGAAACACCTACTTTATCAGTGTAGCTCCAATGATGGTGAAAAATCCTGCAGGCACAGCCGTAAGGAAAACACAATCCAGCTACGTTTCGGTTTGTATCTTCTGAAATAAGACTTGGAACTGAGGTGACCCACCGATTTCACATACGCGCGGATGACGCCGGCCCGGGCAGCCGAGGACACAGCGGAGTAGATCACAGTAACACTGGCTGCGATGGGACCTGGGTTGACGTCGGGGACATACACAGCCAAATTGCGACGGAGTTGACTGTCGAAGACCACGCCTGCGCTGGAACACGTGTTTTGTATCAGTTTATGCTGTGGCCGAGGAAGAAAGGGTTCATCTGTGCACATACATCGTTACACCAATGAAACCGCCAAGTATCTGCATGACGGTTGCGATGGCATTACACACAGACACGGTCTCTGGACTAGAATGGGCTTGGACTGGGGAAATGGAGTGGTCAGCCTTTCTTTGTTTCCTTTACGATCTGAACCCACGTGCTATGAACGTGTTCTGCATAGTGGCGCCTATATGGGTTCGCGTCGTTCTTCAGGCCCAAGATCGACATGACGAATGATTTGACACGCGTACTTACCCGTCCCTATGCCGTACAAAATTTGGTATATGATAAGTTTCGTTGAGGAAGTACTCTCCGTGACAGTGAAGAAGAGACCACCAGAGATGCAGCAGAACCTAGCAACCACATCTTCAGTAGAGGCTCAAGCGTCGAGTACGAGAACGTACATGGGGCCCCCAACTAGAATACTCCAATAGTGTCCAGTTCGCGATACGATTAAAGAAGAGCTTGTTGTGGTTATCACCGAGGACAGGACAAAAGGCAACATGTCAGTCCCAGAGCGTATTGCGCTGTGGTCATATACGGCTTGATAGAGTAAGGGGATATAACTTGGCATGAGTCAGATCTTGGACACTTCACTACAGTGATTGTGCGCGTACAATATCAACGTCAACATGTTGTACATCGTGAAGAAGATGACGATGCAAGCTCCAATTCTTTGTTGCGATCAGTGCTACGCATGTCCATCATCATATCAGATGGCCTTACTGAGAGCGACGTGCGATGACCCTCAGGGGTAAGATACCCTTGTCACCCTTGTGATGCTCCCATAGGAACAGGCAGATCAGGAGCAAGACACATACACAGAGAAGCTGTGTGAATCAGTGAGGCTGCCCGCCATGTAAGGAAGAAAACAGCCATACAGTGATCACAACTGGCGAGTTCCATCCGTTGCTACTACCCCACGAAAGTGGCAGGAGGAGAACCACCATGGCCGCAGTACAAAGGAAGCAACCTTGGTCCACTGTGTAAATTGCGACTGGAACATGAAAGTTGTATATTCATCACCTATCCAATCCATGTCAATGAAGGACTTGAGCATCGTCTTCTCAGCGAGCCCTGCCATAGGCTTGTGAAGTGGCAGTCTGAAAACGATAACTAAAAAAGCCAACGCTCCCACCGGAAGATTGATGTCTGGAAAGGTAACATAAATTGATAACTACGGATGACTGGCCTGCTCACAGAAGCACCAGCGCCCTGGGACAAAAAATCAACTCAAGGGTGCAGATTTTCAGGCAAGGCTTACAAGAAAGATGTGTCGTAAACGCGCCTAAAGTCCGAGCGAGGAATAAACCCAATTCATGGAAGGATAATTTGATAACAATAATTTACCTCCTAACAGGGGTCCCACGATACTCGATAGGCTGAACAATGTGCCGATGGCTCCAAAGATAACTGCCCGGTGCCGAATCTCGGTGCACTGTCCGGGGACGTTTGTGAGGGTAATGTGGGGTCTGCCACCTTATGGGACCCACCTCAACCGAGATTGTCAAGACAGAGACAGAGATACCAGCAGCACCGATCCCCGAGAATACACGTCCAAAAATGAGAAAGTCAACCGATGGCGCTATACCACAAAAGAGCGAGCCAAGCTCAAAGATGGCTATCCCAGTCATGTAGACCCTTGAGCGCGGAATTCACTATGAGGAGTGCCGCGAATACCGAAATTAAAGACGTCTACCCACCATTTGGTTGGGAATATGGTCAATGCCTGCCCATAAATGGGTGTAAATGCCACTATAGTGAGGAGGTACCCGCCAATGACCCAAGTCACGTCTTGTAGTGCATTGAAATCCGAAACGATCACAGGAAGGGCGGTTGCAACAATAGTTTGGTCAAGAGCAATAAGCGTGAGACTCAATAACAGCGCAAAGACGATGACGAGGAGGGCTTTGCCAGACAGGAGACGGGTCTCGTCCATATTAGCCAGTAACTACAAGGTGTCAACAGGTGGGGGCTAGGCACAGGTGTATAATATCAATTTCACGTGTTTATATCCTCCGACACAAGTGGTATGCTTACCGGAGCCGCCTACGATGTGAGGAGGGGTGGTTTGTATCTGCAGGTCAAGTTCGAGGATGGATCGGGTGATAACGGGCGCGGTAAATGCCCAACCCTTACACTTTAAATGGTCGACGACTTGACTGTCATTGGGCTGGCAACCAGAAGTGTTTCAGCTCACGGCCTGTTACGGTAACGGCTACCTTGCTGGTAAAAGTTCGTTACAATGTCAGCGGGATTGGATTGTAGTGAAGCGACTTACTCCCCACGTTAGCATGAGTTGCCAGCTTTCTGCTAGTTCACCGCATGTCAGGAATTGTGCCAATGCATGATGTTCTACGAATTTCCAAGTTGATGGACGATTTTGGTTCCCAACTAAGCCTTCCGCCGACGGTTCTTGGCGTTCGCCCAAATTATCTGTTATCAGGACAGTCACCGAGAAGCCTTCTTGCGCGGCCAGCTTGGTGGGACAGAACGCAAGGACCTGACTAATATGCTTGCCAACCAATCGGATCGTTCTAGCATGTAAATAGATTACATCATGATTGGTGTCACACGAAACGCGAAACTGGCTCACTCTCATTGACCCAAAGTCCATCAAACTCTATAATTCATGGTATAACCAATATGGCCAAGTTCCAATAAGTAAATGATACATTCAAGTATCCAAGTATAACGCAAATTAACACAAAAATCAGTTCGTGCAACCTCAGGGTGGTGCCAAATACTAAACATATACCGATACCTCAAAATGCAGTTCGCTTCTCGAAGAGAGAACGCGGAGGTCAGTCAATAACAAAAGAACTCTTCTAGACTGCGGCCAAATATAGTCAAGCCGTTCTCGATCGTTTCGTCTGTCCCAACAAAAGTGGCGCGGAAGTAGTTGACTCGCTGCGGTCCATCGTGAGCCCAAAACATCTGATCAGAAGCAGTAGACGTACATCGGTAATATGGCTATCGGGTTGCACGCGTCCTGAGCGGTTTACGATCGCAAAGGTAGACGCGGGCATCATCACCAAGCCACAATCGAGAAGCTTACGGAACAGTTCATCCATCAACTCCGCGGTGTTCGACACAGGCCCTCCGAGAAGCTTCGAGTCTTCGCTGTAGCGGGGATGACGATCGAGATTTATTTTGATCCATACAAACATCCCGGACTGCGGAACTTCCGCCGATGCGAGGTCAGCGGCCACCTCGTGTTTGAATACATGCATGAAGAGGTTTCGTCGCCGCTCGTACTCGCGGCAAAGAGTTGCCACCCATTTCATGAATCCGTCTACACCCCAACCTTGGCTTCCAAAGAGTTCTGCGACAAAGGCCTGCCCAATGCCGTGCGGGTGTTGCGAAGAAGAGTCTGTAAGCATGTCCAATTTTTCTGCGAAAAACTCGCTGGACGTAACCCAGCCCAGCCGCATGCCCGGCGCAAAGACTTTGCTGAAGCTGCACACCGGAACGGTGAGATTCACACGGTCATGATTCAATTAAGCAGAACTTGCCTGTCTAGGCGCACGACCCGGCCATCGTAGTCCATAGAAAGGAAGGAGCGAGGCAGGACATCAGCCATAGCGCGGGAGAAACCGTGGCACTCGACCGTTGTTTGGTTGATGTCAAGATCATACTGCAAGAAAAAGTACGGGTCATCCTCAAGAATGATGACATCCCAATCCCGTGCAATTTGATAAATTTTCCGCCGTCTCTCGAGGGAGAGTGTGTTTCCCGTCGGGTTTTGAGAGCAGCTGATTAAAAGCTTGTGAGTTATAAAGTAATGGCCCAGTGACCTGAAAATGACGCACGGGATTGTGTAAAGCACGTGGGGGCGCTTCCCTTGTGAGGGTTCATCCCATTTGGCTAAGATTCGCTCCATATCCGATGGTATAAGACCATCCTTGTCCATTCGGATCGGTACCCAGTCGATACCAAGAGGAAGCGCCGCATTGGTCATGGCGGAGAACGTGAACTCTTCACAGAGGAATGAGTCGCCGGGGTCACCCAAAAGTCGAAAACACTTGGTAAGAGCATCGGCGTTTCCGAGGCTAAGGGATACCGTGTGCTTCGGCGGTGCGTGGATACTGTCATTGAGCTCTGCAAGAGCATCTCGTACGTGCTTCAGCCCCGCACCTGCACCGTAAGCCATGGCGGTTCTGAGGCTCAACTCGCAAGGCCCGTCCCTGTAGGACGAGATGATCTGTTGTTTCCCGGTGCCTGCTCTCCAGGCTTGGACGGGGTCCTTCTCGTGGATAGAAGGAACTACAAAGTTCATCTCGCAGATGGGGTATAGCGTGTGGTGTGGGTCACCTGCGAGGCGAAATGAATATAGGTAAGAGTTCATTCGTAAGTGGTTTCGTACGCATACCATTGCCCATGTTGATCGTCCCGGGCTTGACCTGGGCGACTTTCCAAATGGACTTGATAGGGTTTGGGAGTCTAGCCCTGGCTTCTGCCGACAAGTGGCGGGACAGGTCAGGCTGTCGACGCTTCGAGGCAAGGTCACCACCCTTGTCATAGTAAGACGGTGCGACGTAAACCATGGTGTAAATCTGCTTAAAGAAGAAAGAAAGGGGGAGATGCTTGGGGTGAGCTTGGGCCTGTCGCGACCCATGCTCCCGTTATTTCTAAGGGTTCGCTGCCTTGATTCGCGCTTGTTGCTCACGACACGTTAGCAGGTGGAACAATCTCAACGTTTGACAGAGAAAGGCATCGGGAAGCCGAATGAGACCCAAACTGGGCTCTCATGCGGCTGCGATTGTTCGACTGTACTCAAAACAGCCGAGCATTATGCGGTGTATTGCCAAGCAGGTAAGTCGTTGGCCCCAGTGCAGAATCCAAGATAGTAACGTGCAAGTCCGGAGTCCCTGCCTACATCTGGAGATCCTTGATCCGAGTGTAGCAGCCTCAGTATGGAAATTGAACCAGCTTGCCCGCCACAAATCCACCACGCGGACGTCGGATCGCGTCCTTGCCGATAGGCCCCGCACATAACTTGGATGCTTTGGTCCTCTCTCACATGGAGATGATCCTGGCGAACACGAACGGTGTCAGTGGCACCGCCATGAGTGGGGCGAAACCAAATGCATCGCGAACACGCATGCTAGTTGCCAAGAGATGCACTGAAACCGGAACGATAGCCTATCTTGCTCACCATACGCCACGAGGTTTTGAATATTCATCAATTTATTCCTCGCGTCGGGGTGTGGCTGATGGCAGCAATTTACACACCAGCTATGCAATAGAGGCTAGATATGTGATCAACGTTATTACTTTGAGAACACGGGCTTTGGTATTCACAAATGTCCAAAGAAAAGGAGGAAATATAATGTTCGAAAGAAAAAGTTGTACTGTTGTGCCTCCACTGCCTACCTGTCAGTCACAGCTAATTTGCACATCCCAAGTGGATCAAGCATTCTCCAATCCAGTCGCACACAGTCCGCATCCAATGCACTCCAAACAAGCTGACAACACCAAGTGAGGAAGTCATCGCTGCAACAGGAATGACAACGACTCACCAAGCCCTCCACAGCACGCGCACAGATAACACGGACAACAGAGCGGGTTTTCAAATGAACCTACATTTGGATAATCATGCAACGGTTCAGTACGACTCATACCCTGAAATGATAGTACCTTGCCTTTGCAGCACCAGTAACTCAGCATGACGCCGGCGATAAGCACGAGAAACAACCCAACGAAAACAATGATGAGGTACACTGATGTGGTCCAGTAACCTTTTAGCTCCTTTCATATGTCTGGATATCAACTCACGTTTGTGCTGGGTGAAAGTCGACTGTCCGCTACCAGTTGTGGACTGCCTCTTGCCCAATGGGCTGCTGCTACCACCACTCATTTCAGCTCCGAGGTTGAAAAAGTCAAACAGGTCAATATCGGATACGCATGAGATGACCAGCGTAGCTCCGATCGCAAGAAGCAAGAGTGCGATGGGGAGCAGCAGCCTCCGTAACCTTGCCTGGTGGCAGGCACGGTGACGAGTAGGGATAGCGTTGGCGGCGCAGGAACACTGTTCCTTGGAGCCCAAGTGCACCTGACACTGATTGGAAGATTTTCCATGGAACGGTTCAACGCTGTACGCGTTCATTGAGCTTGGGAGAGGTTGGGTTGAGACTGGGGCCATGGTATCCGTGGTGACAGTGGTGGTATGGGCAGCTGCTGCGCTAAGGGCGTCGTTCCAACAAGGCGGTCACCGCCACAACGGCCAAGATCTACCGAGGGTACGGCGCAGTCCTACCTGATATGTACGTACATGTTACGCCTTAGAAACGCAGACAACACATCGACATAACTGAACATCGCAGTACCACACCCGCCCATCGCCAACTTTGCATAAGAATTACATTTGCTTCTCACCGATCGCACCCGCAGCATCGATGGCATCGATGTCTTCCTGTGTTAATTCTGACATAGTACGGTGAGCAAAAAGGGATCTGGCCAACGCCAGGTAGAGACATACCAATGTCACCCGCCCTCAGGTAACCTTGCAAACGGGTCCTTTTGGAGCTCGTACTGATGCGCGATCATGCAAGCGTGAGTCAAAGTTTGTTCTATGGGACAATGACGTTTGACGATCACATACGTGACGGCCACGGCGCCCTTTGCCTTCGTCCATGCCAACAACACCTGATCCGTCGTAGCTCCAAGCCTTGAAGAAATTTCATTCAGTGGCGCATCCAGCGGGCCACCATGTTCATGGGTAATTGGGCTGTACAGCAAAATTTAGATGGCAGACAAATTGGAAAGAACGGCGACGGACATCAGGGGGCTGTAGGCCTCAATCACAATGTCGTGCTTTGCTGCGTATTCCAAGATTGGGAGCTGTCTATGGTACACATAAGGATGTAAGAGGATCTGACAATACTGTCAGATTTGAACGGTTTCTATCTTGTGATACGGACTTGGTTCACAGCCGGCTTGATTTTAGCGGAAGCAAGCAGTGTCTCGAGTTCCTTTTCGTCAAAGTTACTGACACCAATGCTCCTATATGCTTTGTAAGGTCCATGCAGCAAGGAAAGCCGGGGATACCAAAAAAGCACACCTTGCCAGACCAGCTTTGTTGATCTTTTCCATCTTGGCCCAAGCTGTTGGGATATCGGGAACGGCGAGACTTGGCCCATGAATAAGGTACAAGTCAACATACGCTACTCCAAGCTGTAGACGTGCACGTCAGGAACAGGCCATACATAACCAGACTCTTCTAGTGTGCTCACATTGGTAATACTGTTACGAATCGACGTGTCCATGCCCAAGCCATTTGTACCAGAGTACTTGGTGGTGACGAAGATGTCTTTACGGGGATAACTAGCCTGTCGCACGGCGATACCGGCCTCTGCTTCATTTCGATACGCCTGCGCGGTGTCTGGTTACACGATGAGCACCATTGTCTGCGTAGGTGGTTCTGCCTTGAGGGATCAATCCTCACCGATATGGTTGAATCCATTGTCCAATGCTTGTGCCACGGTATCTACGCAATCTTGACCATTTCCCATTTTCCATGTTCCAAAGGCGATACTGGGCATGGAGTACCCTGGGTAACAGGGTTTGAGTGATAATCGAGTCTGAGAGTGATCTATTTACCAGAGTTTAGGTGGACTGAATCCCAAGGCATGTTGGTGGGCGATAAGATGGTGGGTGAGAGACGAAACGAGTGCCAACACCCTGATGGCTCGCTTTCTCATACCCTGGATATCAATAGACATTGTATTAGTGGCACATATCAGAGTGTGAGAACTTCAATGGGGGACAGGGTTGGCGCAAGCACTAGCAAGCTTCCGACTGACGTCCTCATCCTTTACCCTTCCATCAGCTGGATGAGGGGTCTGTAGGTAGAAAAATCGTCGATTCCCCTACACAGAAGGATATTGGCAGTGTGGTTCACAGCCAACTCTCCCACCGTTACCATACACCTTTTCGACTTACACAGAAAAGTGACCCTTCGCAGATCATTTACCACAGAAACATGCGGTTATCAATATATCGATGGTCACCGGCTACTAGCAGCAGTGCTGTCAATTTGTGTGGCTGTTGCTCCATCATTCCCAATAGACACCGTACCAGGGGCAGGGAACCACCCCCACGTCGCCAAGTTGACTCGGAAATCGCCCGTTCGACCGTCAGTGACTTCGACACCCTCTGCCTCAAGCGCGTCGCGTTGACGTTGTGCACCAGTTGTCCCTGGGCCGCGCGAAGCTATCGTTCCGGCTGCTGAGATCACTCTGTACCACGGTACGGGCGGAGTCACGTTCGGGGATAGGAATTTCAACGCTGTCCATGCACGGTCAGCTTCAGAAGGAAAGATAGTATAACCGAGAGCCAACCCTGGCCAACATGTCGTGAATGTCTAGGCATGCCAATCAACTTGGCAATATGGCCTGTTAGACTGGCGTCGGTGGGGTTGGAGTGCGTAATGGTCTCTACGCACTGTAGCTCGTCACTTTTTGTGGAGGAATTCTGTGCCGGCAAAGGTAAGGCTCTTCACGAAAGGCGTCTAGAATCCCGGAAAGCTCACTGTCTCACGACATGATATACCTATGTGATCAACGAGTTCAGCCTTCGTCGGTGTTGTAGACAAGATACTCACTGCGGCGTGGAACTCTGCACTATCCATCACTTCTTGGCCAGTACCAGCGATTCACGGAGGTGTCCAAGACTCTGGTTCATAACAATGACTAAGGTTATGGGTAATTTAACGAAATCCCACGCTGGTGAGGAGACAACGAAAACATGGTTCAAGTTCACTACCAGTATGTATGTCCAGTTTTGACCACTACCTGTCGTTCTTTTTGCCACTGATATTTTTAGAATGAGGCCATATCTGTGAAGAAGGTGCATTAGTTCCGTCAACCTTGTCAGTTTCGGGGCGGAACATCTTGTAATGCATATCCGACCACTACGCACGCAAGACCCAAACGAAACCGGCGACGCGCTTTGTATGACAACAGAAGAAGCAACTGAAATACTGGTGCGTTTCGTGACCTGCATACTGTAGCTCCAAAGCTCAACTGGAGTTGCTTTGCCCCCAGAAAGGAACTTCAAGGATCCCACTGCGATCATCAGCCTTCGCCCCGAGGTCTTCTTTCAAACGCATCCTACAGCGCACGGTCTTTCTTGGCAAGGCCGTTCAAACGTTTACTCGGGGATGACCGCTTCCCCACATGCATCAGAATTTCTGTTATGTACTTACAATGAACAAACGCATAATACAACTTGCAAAGAAGCTTGGTCAAGGTGCTTCCGCCATGGATTTGCACATCATCTTCAGTGGCATGACATCTAATAGTACGATATCTCGGCCAACAGTTCAAACGTTCATTTCCCACCCGGCGTACATCATCGCACCACGATCCTCGTGGCGTTCCGTTCATGTTCTTACTGGTGGCACGTGCAACTCACTCATTCGGATTTGTTCCCGTTTATGATGCATTCATGGTTCGCTCATCGGGACTCGTCCCCGCCATCGAGGAACGGCATGAAATATCAAGTTGCCTGCTATTCTTGGGGCTTACTGCTTATCTCTCGTCGCCCAGTGCCAAGCGTCATCACATGATGCCCATGTCTTGGGTCCAGCTGACATTAAGATCACACGGACAATATCCTATGATGGCACCATCCGCGTGGACATATTGTCTTGGGGAAGAACAGACCTACAGAACACACTACCGCACCATTTCGCTGTCCCCCAGATTCTCCCAGTGAGCCCGTGTCCGGCAACATCACCGTAACGTATTTGCGGGGTGCTTGGAATCGCGATTATGATGACTTGGAAATTCGACACACCATTCAATGATTGTGATCGATGCCTTCAGGGTGAAGGTAAAACAATGGGTTTCCTCATTGCCATGCAAATATCAAGATATCCGGGGTTTGATTCCGGTGTGATGATTCCCCGGTGTATGCAGAAATCAATCAATGCCATCGCGGAGCTTGGCTTGAACTGTCCTTGTAGCAAACGCTGTATGACTTCCTCAACGTCCATCAACTGGAATGCATCGACCTCTCCGTCCTCGACGTTTGCGCGTGGCACGATGGTGCCATCGTTTGGGAGGTGGAGCTCATAGAGGTAGTAAACCCCGGGTAAGATCCATTTGGAGGGTGACCGATTCATGCAGTTGAGTATTCCAGTAG
>JBBPMA010000770.1:0-17374 GCA_038090075.1 Xanthoconium purpureum | reverse complement strand
AAGCGGAGCCTGAATTCTTGCTGTAGCACCAGATTTTTCAGTACCACAAAATCATGGTTTTTGACAAATTGTGTGACTACCAAACAGGGCCTAAGTTTGTTTCCACGTTTAGGCTCTGTTTGTGCATGAGCAAAAACATCAAAAATGTGTGCACATCTGGACCTCCAAACGAACTTCAAGTTTTCTCGCCGGAAAAATGGTAAACTCTATTTTATCTTTGTGATTCACATTTAGATAAATGTTTAGGTCCTTGCTAAATATTGATGCAGCCGTTGTGTTAGCTGACACGTTATTATAAAAAATAGATCAGCGGACAACGATTAAGGCGACGGGTTAAATTTAAGCATTTCATTGATCCACATGACAAGATGTCCTTGATGTCGGTAACCCGGCGCCAGTTCTTTCGGAAATAGGTCACACCGCCTATTCCATCAGATAAAATCTGCCGCCAGGGAGGCACGTGAAGTTCCAGACGGGGGAAATGTATTTCAGAAAGGCCTGAATGATGATGATGATGGGCGCACCACGGAGCATAAAATATTAGCGTTCTGCCACGACATGCGCCTACAGGTCGCATCCCAGATGCACATTACCTACAAGATTCTCGCCGCTCTCAATCTCCTCATCACGACTTGGAGATGCGTCAATAGACAGTCCTTAGAGAAGCAATCAGCAGCCCGTAAGTCGCTTCACAAGAGTGGCGCACAGTGGTCCATCGACTCACGTTCACCACGTGTAGAGCCTGTAAGTTACAGCTACTGTGGCAATGGTTACCCCCTCGAATTGCCTTTCAAAATCTCCGACAGTCCAGTAGCCATGACTCTTCATGAGACTGTCCATTTCCCGCTCAACTGGTCTGATCCTGTCTCCGAGTTGGAATGGGACAGGCTCGTCATAGCGCCGAAAGAAGACGGTCGTACGCGTCTCGGCCCAGACCATAGGCTGTTCACCATGGTATTCTGGCATCATTTTCACTGCCTGTGGTCAATCCAGAGGGCACTGAACAACCGGAATAATACCTACGCCGGTTACGAACACTTGCACCACTGTTTCAATTACCTCCGGCAAACGTTGCTGTGTCAGGCGGCGGATACACTTGAACTCAGGGACTTCATGGAGAAGGACTTCAAGAATGATCGTGTTGGAGACACATTGGTCTGCCGCGACTGGAGTCAGGTTTATGCTGCATTGAATGAGAGTTATCAGAACTGGACAGAGTGGGCGGAGGAGTGGAATTGAGGCTTAGAACAAGGATAGTGTATCCAACTGATCATCTGACATGTTAGATACTCATAAATGCACCAGCAACTCCAAGCCAGGGCCAGGACGCGGGATGCAAAAAAAAAACTGAGGGTTTGCGATCTTTGGACTATGCTCTGCAGGCGCGAGGAACAATGTCAACTTGTATGTAGTTGTCTAATACAAGTTGGAGGTACTACTGAGGACGGTATGGACTGAACAGACGAAGGAGAGAGTGTGTGGGGGCAACGCGTAGCGCTGGCCGGCCCAGGACGGAAACCGATACCTGCCGGGATAGTGAGCTGCAATCCCGTGTGTGTAGGAGTGGACGACGACGCAAAGCGAAGTGTTCAAACCCGGCAGGTAGGAGGAGGACGTGACGAACCTTGTGGACAGGGGGTGTTATTCACCGACGGATGGGGGGAATTGCAAATTGTCTGAATTTCTCGTGGATGGTGGGGTTGGCCTGCATGTATGGGGCGAGGATTTGCGCATGGTTGTGGAGGTAGATGAGGAACGCGTTGCTCGCCCAGTGCCCTTTCACCTTGACTACCTCGAAGGGAATGTTGCGGAGGAGGTATTCCAGGGTGGAACCGATCCGAATGCCGTGGCCTTTGAGGCGGGTTAAGCCTGCGCGTTTGTTCGCATTTTCGAGAGTTTTGAGAAATTTGTTTCGGGTAAGGGGCTTGTGGCCGTTTTTTTCTCTGTAGGCGAAAAGGTGGGCGTCGCCCGGGGGGTTGTTGACTAGGAAGTGGTTGAGGAGGGCCTCTTGGGGGTCGGACAGGCCATCCTGTTTGGCCCAGTTTACGTTTTCGCCCAGGGGGGCAGATTTGGTACGGGGAAGTCGGAAGTTTGTGATTTCGAGGCCGTTGTGGTCGCGCTGTGTCGAGACATGGTTGTGGGTTATGTGAAAAGATGGGTTGAAAGTGTTTAAGTTTGGTACTGTGAACTCGCCGGTGCGGGCAGTGGCGAAAAAGAGGGTGGTGAGGCAGGCGAATACTGCGGCATCGAGGTGTGAGGTTAGGGTAAGTTGCCCTTGGATCGTGATGAGGTTGTCGATGGTGTATGGTTCCCGGGGGGGGCGTTTGGAGGATGCTGGGGCAAGGGTTTTTGCTGCTTTGAGAAGCGCGCTTGCCTCGGCACTGACGAAGTTCCAGGGGAGCCCATGGACGATATGCCAGTTGTGCACGCCATTGATGTAATTGGTGATGGTGGGGGCTGTGTACGTGCCCGCCAGGAACGCGATGAAGGCGGAGAGGAGTTCCTTGGAGGCGGGTGCGCAGAGGTCCTCGGGGGTTTGCCTGATGTCGCAGAACGTGTGGAAGACGAGTAGGCCTGAGCCATAGGTTTCTTTCGTCGAATCTCTCCAGGCATAGCTTATGACAGAATATATCCGCTGTACGTCCTCTTGGGAGAGGGTTTGTGTCGTGGCGCGCATGGTGACTGGGCGCCATAGGACTAGTCAGTCTCTTGCTGCACAGTGCGGACGGAGGTTGTTGACGGTTTGCGGGTGGCCGGGCACGATGGGAGGGGGGGAAACGAGAGGTATGGGAGTGATCTGGGGAAGGACATTGGCTGAGCGGGGTGAGGCGGGGTGAGGTTATATTCTCGGGGTGTAAAATAAAATGGTTGGCTTACTTGGCGCACTGGCTGTTTGTATGCAGATGGGGCGGGGCTTTGTGGGCCTAGACACGGTCGGGGGGTGATTGGTTGGCAACGTCGATGAGGAAGGGTTGGAGCTCGGTATCGGAATGTACCACCGGTATATCCGACAAGCGCAGACAAGTACGAGGGATGTAGTACTTGGTGGGAGACTCACCAAGTGTAGGCTTGTGGGTAGTGACAAGAAAAGGTTGAGTAGCTTGGGTAGAGCTAGGAAGAGCTGAGGAGCTGGTGGTGGTAAGAGAACAAGAGTGTTCGTTATTGAGACCTGCGACGAGGCTGGTCTTATATACATACAGGATTGTTTGTATCTGTATGTGTTCTCTACTATGTATAGTAATAGGTATAGAATGTCGTAGAATGACATGGAAGGTGTGATGAGTAAGTCACCACGTCATATGAGTAAGCGACCAATAGCAATATGGGAGCTTATCTATGATGTCATTGGTATCGTAAACTGAATAGTGTAATTGGCCGATATCATGTGATGAGTCACATGAGTGATCATGTGATAGGCCTAGAATCTCGGTAGTAGTAAATGCAAAGATTAACTAAATATACCGTGATTTCAACACTCCTTCTCACTGTTCACATTTCAATGGAAGTGAGATAAGACAAAGAGCATTTCTTCCAGATATGAACTTGTCTCGTCCAAGATTCTTTGTGAAGATATCCACAAGTTGTCGCTCGGAGGCAACATAGAAGAGTTCAACTTCTTTAAACTCTATAGCTTTGCGAATATAGTGATCATCTTTTTTGACGTGTTTAAGACAACCATCTTGAACTGGGTTCAAAGCAACAAATATAGATCCCTGATTGTCAGCACAAACTGGGAAAGGACCTAATTCATATCCAAACTCAGAGAGTAGGTTACGAATCCACTTTAGTTGTTTGGCAACTTCAGTAAGTCCTATATATTCGGCTTCTGTGGAAGAAAGTCTAACTCTCTTTTGTCGACGGGAAAGCCAGGAGACAATCCCATTTGCAAGGAATATACAATAACCAGTGGTGGAGCGACGTGACTCCAAATCTCCAGTGTAATCTGTATTGCAATAGGCAAGTAGCCCATTATCAGGTCCAGGAGAAGAGTATTGAATGCAGAGTTCTTTCATGGTAGAAAGATAATGCACAATGTGCATGGCCTTCTGCAAATGATCTTCAGATGGATTTGAAGAAAATTGTGACATCTTTATAATGGAATAGGCTAGGTCTGGTCTTGTTCTGAGCATAATGTATAACAGTGATCTGATGACCGACTGATATTGACTTCGGAGAGTAGGAGAGGAAGGTTTCTTGTAGATGTCCAGTTTATAACCACTGGGAAGTGGTACGTGCTTGCCTTTGCAGTTTTGCAGGCCAAAGCATTTAACGACCTTGTCAGCGTATGTAGACTGGTTGAGGGTAATCGATTTCTTCTTTCGATCCCTAATAATCCGGATGCCAAGATATTCCTTTGCTTCGCCAAGATCTCTAGATTCCCATCGTTTCATGAACTGTTTCTTGTGAGAAACGAGAAGGGTTTTATCACTACCAGTGAAAAGAGCATTGTCAACGTAGACTAGAATAATGATGATCTCTTGACCAATGAACTTAACATATGTTCCTGGGTCCACATAGGTGCGGTTGAAACCCATCTCCAGGAGTAAGCGATGCAACTCCTTATTCCATTGGAGTGCAGCTTGTTTGAGTCCATAAAGGGACTTCTTCAGTCGACAGACCTTTTTCTCCTGACCTTTGATTACAAAACCTTCTGGTTGTTGCATGTAAATTTCTTCATCAAGATTTCCATAAAGGAAAGCAGTCTTGACATCCAATGCTTCTAATTCCCAATCATGAAGTGCAGTAAGAGCCATAAGCTTGCAAAAAGTTTCAAAGCAAGTGACAGGTGAGAAGATGTCTTGATAATCAATTCCAAAGGCTTGTGTAAAACCTTGAGCAACAAGGCAAGCTTTATATCGACCATTGCTTTTGTGAGCAAAAACCCATTGGTTTCCTACGGGTTTGCGTCCTTCTGGTAAATCCACCAAATCCCATACCTTTCGTTCTTTCAACAACTTTATCTCATCTTTACATGCTTCATGCCATTGGTGTTGCTCATTTTTGGGCATTTTGGCAATATCCCGATATTGGTTGGGAATGCCTCCTACCATGGTGGCAAGTGAAAGATGGTAACAAATCCAGACTTTGGAGTACATCTGTCCTAAGTCTTCTTCTTCATTCATAGGTGTAGAATCCATTTCATCCTGATCTACCTGTATAGGGGTCTCTTCCTGTATTGGAGGTAAGCCTCTCACTTCTCGTTCAATCTCGACCGGAGGTCGGTTTCCATAAGCATTACCGGGAATTACCCTAGCTATAGGAATATGAGATGATCTTCGCTGTTCAGTGGGAACTCAGAAGTTCACTCTTTGATCACAAGTAGGAAGATGCTGGTGAGGGCGTGTCCTAAATTCAGGTAAGGTCTTTCCTGGTCTCTGTCATGGTGGTAGCCAGACTCTAGTACCAGTGAGTGGTGCAGGTTCCAGAGGTGAGGGCTCTGGTTCAGGATCTGGATCTGATAGCAATCTCTTCCGTGGAGAATGTTCAGTAGCATATCGTTTATGCTGATGAAAATCATCTAGATCTTCCCTGTAATGTCCACTATCAGGTCGTTGTCTTCTAACAGGGGGATGTGGAGGTGAGAAAGTAGTTCTATATGAGGGAGGTCAATCTTGAGATGGTGATCTTCTAGAATCATCATGACTGCTAGGAGATGACGGAGGAGAATCATCGAATGTAAGAGAAGAAGGGATTCGTATCTGTGGGAGTCCAACAGATGGTAGAAGTTCTGGAGGAGGTTTAGAAAGGTCCATCCAGCTTCTTGAGTCTGTAGTCGTAGAAAGGGGTGAACCTGGGTCTCGTCTGTCTATATTTCCAGGTGGGATTTGTTGATCGGGATGGTGTGGAAGTACCAGTAGTCCTGGTATAGGAACATGAATGTGTCTAGAAGATTCCGGTAGTCTTGTAGATTGTTCATTGTGAGAAGGATCTATATGTGGTTCGATATTCTCTGGAATTGGTCTAGGTCTGTCTTCCTTTTCTTTGAGACAATATGGAAAACAACTTTCATCAAAAATGGCAGTGGCAGATTCATAGACGCATCAATGATCTGTACTCCAAAAATGGTAAGCTTTTGAGTTTGGAGGATATCCAATAAAGATCATCTGTTCAGCTCTTGGTGAAAGTTTATCTTCTCGTGTGTCTGAGGGAATGTGAACATATGCACGAGTTCCAAAGATTCAGAAGTATAAAATGTCAGGTTTGTCACCAGTAAACATTTCAGAGGGAGTCTTCCAATCAAGTCTGCACATAGGTTGACAATTGTAGATATGTAACGCTGTTAGGACAGCATCTTGCCAGAATATGCATGGCATACAAGCATGGTGTCTCATCACATTTGCTTTTTCAAGTAGAGTGCGATTAAATCTCTCTGCTTGTCCATTCTGCTGTGGAGTATGAGGAGCACTAGTCTGGTGCGTGACACCATGTGTGTGAAAGAACGACTGAAGAGCCATTCCTAGATATTCCCCACCGTGGTCTGAACGTACAGAGGTTAGTGTTGAAGCCATTTGGGTTTCGCACCATTTCACCATATGAATGAATGCTGTAAGAGCATCATCCTTGTTGCGTAAGCAGGCAATTAGTGCATATCCAGAAAAGTCATCTATAAACGTTAGAATATAATGTTTACATTCTTGCGATTCAACTGGCATAGGACCTATTAAGTCCATATGTACCAGAGTGAGTGGTCTCTGTGCGTGTTTGGAAGAGTCTGTAAATGTGTGTTCAGTTTGTTTTCCCATTTGACAACCTTTGCAAGGTGGAAGATCTTTTGGTATCTGTAAAGAGGGAACACCTTTTAGGTTTGATGATGCATTTCAAAGAGCATTCTTCGAAGTATGTCCAAGTCTTTCATGCCAGATTTGATAAGAAGTATCCAACGAGAGGGAAAAAGCATTCAAGCTGGGTATGATCTGGTTTGACCAAATCCAGTGAAGAATGTTGTTAGGTGATAAGGCCATTGCCTGCATCACTAACGTTCCCTTATTGTCCCAAAATGAAGATCGATCTTTGACTATTTCACAGCGGTAGCCATGTTTTGTCAAAGTGGGTACAGATAGAAGTCTGTGTCTTGTGTTGGGTACATGCCAAACTCCGTGAAGAGTAATGGGTTTGGGCATGTTAACCTGTTGAATGATCACCTTTCCAGGACCATACATCTTGACCTTTTGCCCGTTGGCCACAGTGGCAACTGCTATCTGATCAGAGATGTAAACAAAGTCCTCTAGATAAGGGGTAAGGTGATTAGTTGCACCACTGTCTATCATCCGGTGGTTCCTTTGAAAGATCTGAGATTCTTCATCTCCTCCTCAAGTTGCACACAGGTAAAGGGAATCAGTGTTATATTCCATATAGAAGTCCTCATCATAGTCAACAGGGTCAGATAATTGTAAGGCTATCTGTTGTGCATAATTGCGAAGATCATTAAATCTAGGCGGGATCTCCTGTTCATGATAAAGAGCTTCATGGTTACCAAAATGTCCTGTGTTTGAGACCATTCCTCCAAGTTGAATGGTTACCTTCTTAGCTTTCTTTTTACCCTGTTTGATAAGAGACTCCACTTCTACTACAGGGGTAGTAATAAAAGTGGATTCAAAAGGGCTTACTAGAAAAGCTTGGGTTTGCCATGTCAACATTCATGCCTTCATCGAGATGATCTATGAAGCGAGAGCAGGGATCTTCTTCGTCTATCTCCATATCGTGTCCTTCCCAAGAGTTCGCAAAGCCTTCAACTTCATTTGCCTTTCCCTTTGTTCCTCTGCCTTTGCTCGAAAGCGCGCTTTTTAGGGCTTTTTCGGTTTGCCTTGGGTTTTCCATCAGGATTTCCCTGAGGTTGCCCTTGGTTAGGTCTCGGGCCTTGTGGTTTTGACAGTCCAGGAGGGTTTGATACCTGCTGGTTTTGTCCTCTCCAATTGTTATTGGGAGGGAGGCCTCATCGAATCACATTAGTCCAATTGGCAGAGTGTTCCGAGATCTGGACCTTGGAGATATGGGAAGAAAGAGAACGGGAAGCTCTCATATTGAGTTCCATGTTGATACAGGAAGTAACCAGATCTGTGTTAAAATCTGGTTTGGCAATGGTTTGAACTAAAGTTGAAGAGAATTGGAAATAGTTGTCGGGAAGTCAGGTGAGAAGCAGCATAGCTTTAAAGTCTTCTTGAAGATTGAGACCCGCTGTTGCCATTTGTTGAAAGAGCGAAGCAATCTGTGCCATATCTTCAGTTGCATGCTTCGTGCAAATGTGGAGACGGGAGAGCTGGTGAAAGAGAAGGAATCTTCCAGAAAGTCCCGATGTTCTGAAGAGTCGATAGAGTGTATCGTATAACTTCTTCGAGACAGAAGGGAACATAACCAGGTCATCCCAGACAAAGTTAAGATATTGCTGAAGATGATCTCTGATGATGGTTCCTAAAAATCCACAGATCTGTTTGTCTAGGGCCTTCCATTTCCTGCTATCATCGTTCTCGAGCCAATGCTCAGGAACGGCTGCAACACCTGCTGCTGCTGGGGTGGCTGGAACATGGGTGGCTAGTTGTTGCCACGTGATGGTGCCTTCAACAATTTTCCAAATAGAGTATGTCTGGAGAGTTGACTGGACCTTCTTTGACCAAAGGGCGAAGTTGGATTGTCCTTCTAGGACAGGAATATGAGCGATGATGGAGGAATCGAACTTGAGTTCAGATGAGGTTGGAAGAGTTGCCATTATGAATGGTTAACTGAAGAAGAACTCATTGGCAATCATTTCATAAAGAGTTTAGCAATATAGAAACAGGTTAGTATCACTTATCTCCTTATTCTTTGAAAGGACTTATACTTCTTAATCTTAGAGTCGCATCTCTTTATGGATCTCCTCCTCGTCAAGAGAAGGGTTGCGTGTGCATTTCCATGAAGAGTAGAAACAAAACTCCAAGAAATATAGTACAAGATCAAAGAATAAAACTACTTGTGTCCAAGAATGCATCACTTAGCTTGTCCTCTGATCTACAATCTCTTCCTATCCTTCCTATGTAAACATCATTAATCACGTTCCATTCTGTTTCAGATTCTGCCTTTTTGAAAAGGCATTGGAAGCGATGTTGTCTGATGTGAGCAGGTAAGGGGGAAGTGCAGAATTCCACTCGGGATCTAGCATCTAAGAAGCAATAAACAAGATGAGTATAGGGAGTGTGGAATCGTCGATGAGGCGCATGTTCACAAGTGAAGGCCATAAAAGATCCTAGAGAAGAAATAAAAGGAGATTCTGGAGTAAAATCAGGGAAGTGGCATCATCTCAATATCTTGTACCCATAGCTGTAGAGTCTGCAGCGAGGAGTTCACTGACCTAAGGGGGTTGGGAAAGCCCATCCAGCACCTTCATAGGCACTGGCTAAAGTCTCCCCTTGATATCTGAATCCACAAACTGTGTAGTTCTCTCAGGTTCGAGTCTTGACAGGATAGAGCCAGAAAGGATCTACTAGTTGGTTTGAGATTAGCACATCTTCATCACTGATCGGGGGTCCGCCCATTAGACAAAGTGTCTGAGTGTTTGGACCGAAGTCTTCTTGTCCAATTTGAACTCCATACCCTATTGGGCCTTGGTGCAGATAATGGAGTGGGACAAAGGTCGCTTTCTGCTGATGTTGTGGAAGCGTTAGGCTCTCCAGATCATCCAGGGTGATCTTCTCGGGATTGGACTGATCCCATATCTGCATCTGGTTCATTATAAAGCATTCTCTCTGATGTCTCCAGGCTGGAGGAATCGGGAGTTCGAGTACGGGTGCCATCTGGATAGGAAGGAGGTGGATATTCCGGGGCAGGTTCAATGATGTTATCTGCTTCCAGATCTCTGTTGACAGGATGAGGAATGATAATGTCAAGATCAGGAGTCGAGTGTGAGGAAGAACAGGGAGGTTGAGGAATTAGAACTACTTCGGGTTCATCTTCAAATAACTCTCTGGTTTCGTCTGGTAGGATGAATGTATTTCCTTCTCCTAATGTATGGGAGAGATAAAGGAAATTCTCAGGAGTAAAAGATGTAGCTGAAGGTTGGTTCCAGTAAATGGTGACTCGATGTTCCAGATGTTGGCAGAGTTGTCCTTGTTCAAGAGGTTCTGAACAGATGGGACAAGGTAACTTGAAGTCAATGGGTGAATGGGGACGAAGATGCCTAGAGGCAGCTGTTCTAAGTCCAAAAGGGATAGGAGCAGGTTCTTCAACCAAGATGGGAGCACTTCCACTAGGGCCTGGAGGTGAAGAAGGAGCACGAGAGTTTTCGGAAGATGATTTCAAAGGAGGTGGTGTTGGTATTTGGGTTGATTGTGTTACGCGAGTCAACAGACTTGTGTTGAGGTCAAAGGTTTACTTACTCTGAGGGAGGTACTCACGAAGAGACACTGCATCCCCAAAGAAGTCTCAAAACAAGGAGAACTAGGTCACAACTTAGACTAGCTGTGGATCACAAGACTGACGCTGTAATTGCGCAGAACAAGAATGGGGAGTAAATACAGGCTAGGCGGGTATTTAAGTACTACGGATTACATAAGAAGAATCCGGTAGAACTCTGTGGAAGGTTGGGACACATGACTATTATAAGGGAAATAGTCATAGGAGTGGATAGTCCTGTTAGAGAGGCAAAGGATCAAAGAGGAAGGAGTATAGGGGAAGCAAAGGGATCGAAGGTAAGTAGATAGTTGGTCTCTTCCTCATGATAGGGAAAGAGATCTAGATAGATTCAGCGTACAGTACAGATGAGGAAGAAAGTATGACAGAGAAAGATGATCATAACATTACCCCCTTCATACACTCGAGCTCCAGGCTCAAGATACCTAGACCTTCTATTTGTTGTCCACCAAGGTATTGAGGTCATCATCGTCTGAGTAAGATCCTCCATAAGTGTAGCGAGATTCAGGTTGGGTAAGCAGGTTGACTGGGCAGTTATCGACCACATGCCCCAGGGTGTTGCATCTCCCACAGATCCGAAGGTTGCAGATGTCGTCAGAGTGTCCCCATCAAAGGCAAAGAGTACATTGGGTCTCCAGACAATGATGTGCCACGTGACCCGGTGCTGACTTCCTGCAGGAGGGACAAGTGTATAAGGGACAGGAGAGTCCGAAGTGACCAAGATCTGAGCAAATATAGCACCTGGTGTTGGGAGAGACAGGGCGAGAGGAAGTGACCAGGACCCAAGAGGCAGAGGAAGTGATCCATTGTCCATCTGTGATCTGGATTCGGATGACATCATTGTTCTCTGTGGTAGGAGAGATAGGACGAGAAGAGATGCGAAGAGCTAGGGGGACAGGGGGAGGAGAGACAGTGATGGGCTGGCTTATTCTGATCTGCTCAAGGTATCGTTGTTGTTCCTCGCGGGAGAGGGTACCCCAGATGTGTAGGAAGGCGGGGTAGAGGGTAGCGCTTGGGAGCTCCTCCAGGTATTGGTGGAAGGAGTTGGTGACGAGGAGGTCGAGGACTGGGCCAGGTAGGAAGGAGAGGGTAGTACATAGAGGCGCTCTGAGTGACTCAGGTAGATCGACTGGGCAGGCTCTGAACAGTTGGAGTTGGGCAATCAAGATATGGTGGAGAAGTTGGACAAGGGCCTGGCACTTGGTGTCGTGTTCGTACGCAGGGAGTCTCTCGACTTCACTAAGGATGGTGGGGGAGGCAATGGCAACGGTAAAAAGGGTGTGTACTCGAGAGGTGGCAAGGAATCTAGTGTCGATGGGATAGGTTTCAGGGGGAGGTGGGTGGATAGGTGAGTAGAGCGAGGTGGGGATAGGATATGGCATGGGAGAGAAGGGAGTCAGATTGGTTGTTGACTCCTGCGTCGAGCAAGGTGGTCAATATATAGAAGGAGGCTAAGATTGGCGAGGAAGAAGAGGACGCAAAGGGCAAGAGCAATACCAAACCAGACAAAAGGGACGTCTCCAGGCTGCATACACAGGGGGGTACTCACGAAGAGATGCCTCGTCCTGTGGTGCTAGTAATGGATGGGGCAGCTGGGTTCTCTGCAGAAGTAAGAGTGAGTTCTGGCGTGGTCAAGGGGGAGGTTGTGGCGGTGAAGGAAGTCAAGTTGATATGTGGTGAGTCCCAAGAGCCAGGGGATATCTGCGGGTCTGATGGGGGTGGAGATGTTGTTGTACTGAGGGATGAAAGGCATGTTGTCGTCTTTAAATCCCGGAGTTGGTGGGCCTTTTTGTATGTCATGAGAATGTCTGACACATGTCGGAGGTTAGACTCGGGTTCCCAGGTGTTTTCCAACGATGGATACCCTTTCCACGTGGTCAGGAACTTCCATTGTCCCGCAGAGCCTTGGTGTGAGATGATCTGTTCCACCTCATACTCTTCCTTGGAGGCAATCAGGTCGGGCAGTGGTTTCGAGAAGTTGGGACCATGTGTTTCGGTTTCCTTGTATGGGGATAATAGCAAGGCGTGGAAAACATCATGAATCTTCCATGTGGAAGGAAGTCTGAGTCAGTAGGAAAGTGGTCCTAGTACCTGAGAGATCTCAAACGGGCCCTGTCTCTTGGGTACAAGTTTCCTGGAGGGGTAATTGAGGTGAAGGTGGGTGGCTTCCAGCCACACCTTTTGTCCGACTTTCCACAGGATGAAGTGTCAAAAGTTCCACTCCTTCATGATCCAATGAGCTGTTTCATGAGCAGCTAATGCCTCCTTTCGTGCTTCTTCCAATGCTGATAGTTGGGTTTCCAAGGCAGGGATGAAGGTTTTTCCCAAAGGGGGGTATGCTCGCGGTTCATATCCATAGAGGAGGGAGAAAGGTGAAACTTTGGTCAAGCTGTGTGGGACCGAATTGTGATGAAACTCAGCTGTGGGGAGGAAATCCAACCATTTCCGAGGGTTGTTGGTGCAGAAGATGCGGAGATACATTTTGACTTCTTGGTTGGCATGTTCAGTTTGTCCATCCGTTTGCAGGTGGTATGCAGTGGACAATTTGACATCATAGTGAAGAAGGCGTGCAAGTTCTCTGGCAAAGGCTGATGCAAACTGTGGGCCTTTGTCAGAGACTAGTGAGTCATGAAGTCCAAATCGTTTAAAGATGTGTGAGACAAAAAGTTGGGCGACACCTGTGGCATCTATTGTTTTGGAACAAGGTATGAGGATTACCCCCTTCATAAGGCCATGGTCGACCACGACCATTAATGAGTCATATCCATTTGAGGGGGGGAGATCCGTGACGAGATCGACAGAGAGTTGCTTGAAGGGAAGGTTGCAGGAAGAGGGGATAGGCATCAGTGGGGATCGAGTGGGATGGTGGTTGACTTTGTTTTGTTGGCAAATTGCGCAGCCCGATATGAATGCATTGATGAAGGAGGAGAGGCCAGGCCACCAAAAGTCGCGCTCCAGCAGTGCCTTAGTGCGAAAGTGTCCCACGTGGCCAGTGGTGGGGGATTCATGTATAGATTGTAGGATGGTCTGTTGTTCGTGTGGGGGAATGTACATCCAGTTCCTAAAGTAAAGGTGTCTGTCAGTCATGTGCCATTCATCTTTGGAGGAGCGAGGGAATAGGGATGAGCCCTGCTGAAGGCTTTCAAGGGCTCGCAGGACCAGGGGATCCGACTGGGAGGAAGATCTAATTTTCTTTGCCAAGGTGAGGTCCAATGCACTGATGATCACCAGTTCTGGACAGATGGATGCATCTATATTGTCCTGGGTGGTGTCGACATAGTCTCGTCAAGAGAGTGTGTCTGCTGGGCCCATCTGTGTTCCAGGGGTAATTTGCCATTGCAAATCAAAGTCTTGTAGGAACAGGGACCATCTGGCCTGTTGTCTGGATAGTTTTTGTGGATCCTTGATATACGAGAGATTTTTATGGTTGGTGATGATGGTGACAGGATGGGAGGTTCCCTGTAGGTACTGTCGCCATTCTTCCAGAGCCAGGATGACTGCCAAAAGTTCTCTATCATAGATATTGTAGTTTCATTGGGCAGAAGAGAATGTGGTCGAGTAGTAGGCACAAGGGTGGAGGTCTGAGTTCTTGTCGGATTGCATGAGCACTGCTCCAGCAGCTAATAAGGAGGCATCTGTCATGATGGTAAAAGGACGAGTGACATCAGGGATTCGTAGGACGGGGGCGGAGGAAAAGATCTTCTTGAGTCGTTCAAAGGTGCTTTGTTGCGACTGTGTCCAGTTCCAGGATTCTCCTTTCTGGGTGAGTTGGTTCAAGGGGGCAATGATGTTGGAGAAGTCTGGGATAAATTTCCTGTAGAAGTTGGTGAAGCCCATGAATGATCTGACTCCTTTGACAGAAGTGGGGGGTTTCCATCTCTCGATGGCTTCGAGTTTCTTCCCATCCATCTCGATCTTGCCTTGTCCAATGATCATTCCTAGGAATTCCATACGAGGGGCATCAAAGGTGCACTTAGAGAGTTTGATTCACAGCCCGTGTTCCCTGAGTCTTTGAAGTACCCATCTGGTTCGTTCATGGTGAAGGGTGATGTCGTCCTTGGTGTGAATTCCTAGATCATCCATGTAAACCTTTAGCCACTTCTCCCAGATCATATCCATGAAGATGTGATTCATGAACACTTGAAACGTAGGTGGGGCATTACAGAATCCAAAGAACATGACTGTCGGTTCAAATAGGCCCAAGGGGGTGATGAACGCAGCCTTCCATTGGTCCTCCTCTCGGATGCGAATGTTGTTGTATCCCCATTGTATGTCAAATTTGGTGAATAGAGTGGAGGACTTCATGTTGTCAATGAGTTCGGGGATGAGAGGGAGAGGATAGGCGTTTCGGACAGTATGGGAGTTCAAATAGTGATAGTCCTGACAGGGGCGAAGGGTTCCATCCTTCTTGGGTACAAAGAAGAAGGGGGATGCTTGGGGTGATTTCGAAGGTACTATTTTCCCCATTCAAAGATGCTCCTCAATGAATTCTTTGCAGGTCTCCATCTCTGCTGGGTTCAGGGAGTATACTTTTGCTATTTTGGAAGTAAAGTCCAGGCAATGTTCGATGGTGTGGTCATAGGAGCAATGTGGGGGTAGTTGGTTGTGTGTCTTTTCAGAGAATACATCCATGAAGTCCTGGCACCATTCAGGGATAAGGGGTTCCCTTGTCTCAGTGGTTTGTGCAATCTGGGTGGAGATGGTGGTTTTTCCAACGACTTCACCTTTTAGCCAGGCTTCCTGTTTGTTTAGTCGTTTGGAGATTTTGTGGTCTGCATCAAGTCCAAGCCATTGGAGGAGGTATCATTGGGGAATGTAATCTGTTGATGAGGGGTGTGGGAACTGAGGGATGGAGATGGTATTGGCTTTCCAGTCGATCTTATGATTCCATTTACGTAGCCAAGGCATTCCTAGTATGACCTGTTGCTGTCCCAAACTTAGGACCATTAGGTCTATGGATTCTTTAGACTGGGGGAATAGGATGTCAGTGTGTGCTTTCCAGCAGATTGTCTCTTTGGCGTTGGTTGTTTCATCCACATTATAGGTGAGGATGGGTTTTGGGAGATGTTTCAGGGGGAAGTTTGCCTTGGTCAAGAGGCCAATGTCGATAAAGTTTCTGGTTGCTCCACAGTCAATGATCACTGTGGTTTCGACGATTTGTGTCCCAGTAGCTAGTTTGATGGGGAGACGAATAGTTCGTTTATTGGGCAAGGCTACTAGTACATGGGCCAAGTCATGGGAAGAAGATGTTGAGGCAACTTCCGTTTCAAAAATCCTCTTCAGAGGAGATGGTATCAAAGATGGTGGCGACTGCCACATCCTCTCTCAGCTCCTCATAGCAGAGCTTCAAGGTCTGAAGAATCTCCTCTTCACTTCTTCCCTGGGTTTTCAAGGTCTGGACATAAGCGTCCATGGGAGTGACAGGGTTGATGGTGGTGGTAGTGGGGGTGGATGTGTCCATGGAGTGAACTTGCTGGGAGCGATGATTGGGTGGTCAAGACTGGTTCTGGGAGGATCCTTTGTAGGTGTTGCAATGGTCCACGTTGTGTCCCTTTTTGCAACATTTGAAGCAAAGACCTTCTCAGATGCATTGAGCACGTTCCGGAGGGGTGAGCTTCTTGAGACATATAGAATCCACGTCCATAGCATCTGGATCCTGGGTAGAGTGTGAGGAGGGTGAGGATGAATGACTGGGATCATGTCCTCCTTGAAGGGTGAGGATGCGCATCTTCTGGGTGTGGAAATCTCGGGCTTTGTTAATCCATTCCCGGATTTTATTGGGGGGTGTTGACATAGAGAGGATCATGGTAGAGATCTGGGGGTCTAATCCCGTAGCAAAGCGTGCTATGGTCTCCTTAGTATCATCCATCTGGGCTTTGGCAGCAAGGGTTTGGAATCTGGTAATATAAGTTTGGAAGCCATCGTCAATATATTTCTTGCCATCCTCGGTTTTCCTTTCCTCCTTTTGTTGTCTGAGCTTGTATAGGTCGTTTCGGGATGTTTCTACTAGGTCATAGGGGTAGAGGGTGGATGCAAAGTTTTCTGTTAATTTGTTGAAAGTCTTTTCTGTGGCAGGGATGGCAGTACTAGCCATTTTGTCATACCACATTTCAGCAAACTGAGCTCCTCATCCCTTGCCCATTTTGTTGAGAGTAGTCATGATTCTCTTGTCGTCATCAGTGTAGATGGAGGAGTTGATGGCAAAGTAGGCCTTCATCACTTTCATCCATCGGATGGCATCTTCTGGGTCTCCTGAGAAGTCAGCAGGGAGTGCTGCTTTCAGTTCGGTAGTTCTGGTGGTGGTAGACATTGGATTGGCAGGGGGAATTGGAGGGTTGACTGGGGCTGGGGGTGGTGGTGGAGAGGGAGGCGCTATTGCCGGGTTCACAGGGGCAGAGGGAGTGGCGGGGCCAGGGGGAGCAGGTGGTGCTGATGAGACAGGAGCAGGGGGAGCAACTGGGGTGTTTGAGAATGTGGGGAGGTTTGCCAGGGCGCTAGATGAGCTGGTCGAGGGTATTGGGAATGCTGCAGGGGAGCGTTTCCTAGGTGACAGTTGAAGTGCAGGGTTGAAGAAGGGTTTTCCTGCTGTTACTCGTTTTCCAGGGGACGGTGGCGTCAGTAGTTCAGGGGATAGACTGAGTTCAACAGGAGAGAGTCTCTGGGGGTTAGTTGCTAGGTCTAGGGGGTTCTGGGTGTCCTGGGGTGTTCCAGTCTCTTCCAGATCTTCGGGAGCTCGAAAAATTCCCTTGGAGCGTCAAGGAAAAATCTTGGGTGGGCTGGGGTGGTCCTACTCCTAAATAGGAGGGACAGAAGGATTATTCTTGTTCTTTTGTTATGCGAGTCGACAGACTTGCATCAAGGTCAAAGGTTTACTTACTCTGAGGGAGGTACTCACGAAGAGACACTGCGTCCTCAAAGAAGTCTCAAGGTGAAGAGAACTAGGTCACAACTTTCAGACGAGCTGTGGATCGCAAGACTGATGCTGTAATTGCAC
>JBBPMA010000769.1:0-17374 GCA_038090075.1 Xanthoconium purpureum | reverse complement strand
GAAGCGGTCAAGCTGCTGTCCATCCGCCCGAGCCGCTCCGAGAGTCCGCAGGACCAGGCAGGGTCTCTCTCGACGAAGCTGGAGAGATCACACAACCCAGTCTGGCAAGTAATTGTGGGTCGTAAGGCATAACCCTCTTCCGGTATCATGTCTCTGAGACTCTGCGCGAAGCTTGCCATGTCGACCATACCCTCTCTTCGAGTCCTGGTCACCAGGTAAGGCGAACAGGCGACATTTAACTCAGGGTTGCTCGGGAGGATCCCATCGCAAGGTGAACCGAAGGAATCTAGCCCGGAATCAAATGTGGCGATTACGTCATGGCATGACCAGGACGAGCCCCACTGGGAATCGGTGGCCACAATGCCATCGAAAGGCGAACGGAAATCGAATCCGGAGTTCATGGCCAGGATCTCATCGTAGAGTGAAGGGAGATCTACTTCGCAGTCGCAAGACAAGTCTTCGCATGGATCTTCGACTTCTCCTGGGACGGAGAGGAACCCGCTGGGACGAACCGTCGTACCGATGACCTTGCTGCTGAAATGGGTATTCGTCTTCAACCTCACGTCGTACTGCCCAAGCGCTTTGCGGTCCCTGTCCATGTCCCCATGAGCATCGCTTGGTTCGTCTTCCACAAAGATTGCCGGAGCAGAAATCGTTGCAGGATGCAACTCGACACGCTGGCAAAACCATCAGACAAATGTCATGACGAAAAATCCAGTACACTTACACTCCAGAACATAGAACGCTGTGCAAGGCATGTCATGTCAGACACACCGCACTGCTGAGTTGACCTTCGCTGCGTCACCAGGTAAGACAGGTCGAACGCAGAATTTGATGGGACGATCCCATCGTGGGGTGATCCGAAGTAACACGGTCCAGAATCGGTGGCCACGATCCCGTCGAAGGGCGAACGCGAAATGTCCACCTCGGACCCGGTTTCCGCAACCCCGTCGTACGGGGAACAACGGAAATCGACATCGAATTCAGAGTCGGTGGATGCGATGCCATCGTAGTATGGAGGAAGATCCACTTCATAGTCGCGAGACGAGTCTTCACACGGACCTTCGAGTTCTCTTAGGAAAGAGAGAAACTCGCCGGGACGGATCGTCGTACCGTCTCCATCCCTATGAGCATCACTTGCTTCGTCTTCTACATAGGTTGCCAGAGGAGAAGACATCGCACGATTAGACTCGACAAGCTGGCACGACCATCAGAAAAACGCCGCGACAAGGGCAGTACACTTACGTGTAGGCTCTCGGCGAGGCATGTCGTATCGGACATACCCTTTGCCAGATAAGGCAGCTGAGATTCTGAATCTATTGTGATGATCCCATCGTAAAGTGAATCGAAGGAATCCAGCTCGACAATTCCATCGTAGGGCGAACAATGGGAGTCGAAGTCGGAGTCTGTGGACACGATGCCATCATAAGGGGAGGGGAGATCCACTTCGTGGTCGCAAGTCGCCTCGGATGGATCTTCGAGGTCTCCGGGGACCGAAAGGAACGCGCCGGGACGAACCGTCGTACCGATGATCTCGCTGCTGAAGTTGACACTGATTGGCACGCTCGTGTCGTACGGCGGCAGCGCTTTACTGTCCGATTTCTTGCGCGCGTCCTTGGCGTCGTCGTGGTTCCCGTCGTCGTCATCGTCGTCCACATCCAAAAACGAGTTCATTCCAGGCGACTTTGGGTCAGCCACCGGAATCTCGTTTGCTTCGTCTTCCACATAGATGGCCGGGGCGGAAGGCGTCGCGGGATGGTAGCCGACCAGCTGACACAAACATCAGAAAAAACTATGACGAGAAATCCTGCACACGTACATCCCAGAACGTGGGATGAAAGAACCTCGCATACACCATATTGACATGCTGCTAATGTATGCGTCAGCGGAAAAGAAAGCCAGGCACAATTGCTCGACTCGCCTCCAAACCAGCCTCGAGATCAGGAGGCCAGTCCGCTGCAGTCGTCATGGAGCTTATACCCGAGCCCGTGTAACGCATAGACGACAAGAACCCGCCCAAGGATGTCCAGATGTTGCTCGTCTGGGCATGGCTGGCTGGCCTTCGTCTGTGGTAGAAGTAACCCGCGATGGAGACGACGGCGACAGCGGCGAACACGAAGCCACTTGTCCCAATGAGATGCGGGGATACCACTGAAGAGGGCTGCCCAGCGATGTCTGGGTCGAGCGCAACAGAAGGAGCGGGGGTAGAGAGAGGGAGAGCAGTAACGACAGAAGGAATCGGAGACATGATAATTCAATGGCTACGACTGGAAGAGGGAGGGCGAAGGGAGGGTGGTTTATATAACGGTGGCATGTTAGCCCCGGTTTAGATTCGGCTGGCAGACGGGAGGGGACATTGTCAGCCCCTTGTAGAGAGGAATTGAAAACTCGACTGACGGGCTCCACTTGGAAGACGGTTGGGTCGTAATAATAATGACGAAGAGAGGGTTGACAAGGATGACCCAACATGCAATTCGAGTGGACGACTTACCTGACTGTCGACAACAAGTCGACAACATGGATCCTCCATGGAATGTTGGACATAAAATATTGTTGTGTGCAACAGTTGCAATGACTTTTCGCATACGCGATACAGGAACTGATAGCGCTCAGTGCAGACATTCAAGCAGGAACTATGTATTGGGAAATAAACTTGATCCTCGCAGCGATCCCGAAAAGTGAAAGCCGAACAAGCGCATTAGGGTGATTTCTTGTTACCTCTGCATTTCTGTTCATTGAACATCCAGTCGCCGTGCGACGACCGACGAATTCTTGGTATCGTTGACGATATCCCTGTACCCCAGGCTTGAAGCAAACCGTCGATAGACGACCTGGAAACCTTCGTTAGGAGCAATGATTAAGACGTGTGTCCAGTGACCGTAGGTGTACAATTGAATAGTTTCGCGCGCAGCATGGATTGAGAATCTGGTTTGGTGCGCTGGCAATGGCGATGTACAGAGTCAAGACTCAAGTGACGACCCTCATGTTTGTTGTTGTCCAACGTTGTTGTACTCGAAATAGTCACGTATGCGAGTCAAGATATCCACAAACCCACCGCTGCCTCCAGTCAGAGCGTGGTTTCCTCTCCCTCATCCCTCTGTACACGGCCAGACTATCGCCTCCTTCAAATCACTCCTCTGCGCCTCCCTCCCTGCCTTTCGCAGCCACGCTCCCTCCTCGTTGCACCTCTCCATCGATGGCTTCGAGCTACTCGACATTTCCGAACTCACTGTCGTCCGGGACGGCGACCTAATTTCGTGCGTCGCTCGCCTTGAGACGAACCCTAATAGTTACCCGTGGCATACAGCGTCGACGTACGTGACGAGGACCCGACTGCCCACCCACGCCTCGAACAGGGCCAAACCGTCAATCAAAGTGCACGGGCACGTCGCGAGTCTGCACCCGCGATGTCGCGCAAGCGAAAGCGCAGCCCGTCGAGTTCGTCTGGTTCCGAGTCAGACAGTGAAGAATCCAGCAGCACCACCTCCGAGTCCGAATCCGAGTCAAAGTCAGAGACGTCGGATTCAGATTCAGGGGTAGAAGACAATGCGTCGGTGTCATCTTTACGGAGAGCGAAGCCCCCTCCATCTCAAGCAACGCTCTCTGTACAACCAAAACCAGCCGTACCACCAAAGCCACAGCCGTACGTCATGTCTTCATCTCGCGGCGCCGCCTGATGACTCTATTAGCTCGACGTTCGTTCCACCTGGGTATGGTAAATCGCGAACGCAAGCAAGGAATTTACGACGACGACTCAAGCGGACACACGAGGCTGCCAACGCGTCTAGGACCGGGCCCGTCTCCGGTGCAAATGCCGTTGCGCCTGGTAGGGATGAGCCAGTGCACGCCAACGGGGACACGCAGGGGGTTCCGGCGCTCATGTCGCTCTCGCTGCGCAATAAAAACAAGGCCAAGAATTTCAAGGGACTCAAGAATAGACCGCTCCCTCCAAAGATTATATTTGGGGATGAAGAAGATGTAGCTACTAATGGTGCAGCTGTGCCGCGTTTAGTTCCGCCATCGATGCGTTCCTCGCTGCCTCCAAATTTGTTTGTGACAAGCATCGATGTCGAGACTGACTTGAATGCGGAAAAGAAGAAGCGACAGCATGAAGACGAGCTCAGGGAACAAGATATCTCGCTGGACTATGGCGCAGAGGAGGACATTGGCAAGCTGGAGGTGATGGCAAACGAACGGTGGGATACGCTACAGAAGCCGACCCGCGCGATTGTGCCAGGCACGGTGGTTGGGTACAAGGTCAGGGTCGTCGTCGTCAAGGTTGCGTGCGGTCGGGTAGCTGACTGTTTTTGCAGGCGCTGGGAATTGACGCGGTCACGTACACGCCTGGGCAGGTGCTGACGGTGGGGCGGGTCGAGGCGTGTGATGAGAGCGGGCTTGTCGTGCGACCGTGTCGGGCCGTGTCGTTCAATTGGCAGGGCGACGCGGAGCCGGAGGAACACTCGTGGGAAGAAATTGACCGTGGGAACTGGAGAGTGTTGCGTTGAGCCTCGGCATCGCATCCCAGTCCCGGTTTTACCCGAGCGGGCCATTTGCGTTTTTATTGCGGACGAGTCAGCGTCGCTTCTCATCCCCACCATCATCACCATCGTCGTCGTCGTCGTGCGTAGCGTTCTCAACGCTCCTTCGTCGTCGTCAACGACAGTATCATACTATCATACTATTAGCTTGTGATCTTACGCGACGATGCTCCCAAAAGTCGCGAATCACCTCTTCCTACACACCTCGCGTGCAGTCACACTCGTACAGAACCAGTCTGGTGCACTCAGAAACGTCCTCCAGTCTGGCTCCACAGGCGCGGGCTCCTCCTGGGGTAGCGCGGGCACCGGCGCAGGCCCAGGCGGCGCAAAGTTTCATGCCGGGGGCAAATTCTACAAGGGCTACACCGTACGTGTCGCGATCACATCCTAGAACACTTCTCACCTCGCAGCAGGGCGCCGGTCGCGCCATCACCCAGGCAAACTCATCTGCCACTCAGGACGGTGCTACCAAAGGAGATGACGACCGGGAAGAAATCAAGGCTTCCTTCGTCAGTCCACGCTCCGTCTCGTCGAGACCATCCCACACGCTTGCTCGTCGCCATTCCTTTTCCCTCCCCACCGGTCTCAACGACCACGACCACATAGGCACGAGCGTACTGCACACCGTGCAGTTGCAGCTGCGCGAACGTCATACCGCCGCTGCAAGCAAGGACCAGGCTGACAGCACACCCGAACACGAACCACGTCCCGTCGACGCTTGGTCCCCCTTTTCCCTCGCGCTCGAGGACGCACTGTCCAAAAAGGACACATCCGCCGTCTTGCAACATGTCCGCTGGCTCGTTGATGCATCCAAAGAACCTTCTCTCTCCTACTCCGAACCAACGATCCTCGACTTCAATCATGCCCTTCGCGCCCTCGTGTCCATCGGTTCGGCCACCAGCGCTGCACTCGTCCCACAACTCTACAACACCGTCCTCCAGCGCGGCCTATCGCCGAACCTGGGTACTTATGTCAACACGATCCTTGGCCTCACAGACCGAGATCGTGAAATACAGAAGTCTATTGACGTACTCTCCTACCGTGCAAAGCGACGTCAGTTGACGGCCATCGGAGACCTCGACGAGCCTGCAAGCGAGGAAGCCCAGGTCGACGAGAAACACAAGGCGACTCTGGTCGCAGAGGACAACTTTGCGACAGCGATGCACGTCTTTGATGCCGCTTGTATCGCTCTACCTCCGTCAACGTCTCACTCTCCCGCGAAACCATTGGTAGCCTACTTCCCGATCAACATTTACCACGGACTCCTTCGTTCTTGTGCAGCTCACGCCAACATCGACGCTGCCATCCGCGTATATGCGCAACTCGAGGCCCGGTCTCAACCCCCTCCCACGGACCTGATGTTCTACTACCTCTTGTCTACCTACGTCAACGCTGGTGATCTTACCGGTGCCAAAGAGGTCTTTAAGGAGTTCCGAGATCTAGGTGCACGCGGTTTGGTCATGGAAATCGAGCGAGAGTTCCCAATTCAGCTCAGAATTTGGAACAAGATGATCGAGGGTTATTTCAAGGCTGGGCAACCCGATGGCGCACTGCGTCTGCTCGAGACGATGATGGACAGCGGGAAACCTGAAAAAGGTAACGCTCAGTTCACCGAAATGTCGATTAGTGTGTACTGACATGTGTACTCAGGCGACCTTGCGTCCATTCCATCTCCAGCTTCGTCCACGTTCACGACCATCATCAGCGGCTTCTGCAACCCTTTTTCGTTAGACGCCGCTCACAATCCACCAAAACCCGACATCAAAACCGCATTGTCTTGGTTCGACCGTCTTCTCCAGCAGTCTGCCGCGTCCAGCCACAACGACGAGCCCACTCAGAACCCTTCTCGCCCTGACAAAGTCTGCTGGAATATCATGCTTGATGCCCTTGTGGAGGCCTCTTCTCAGCAGACCACCTACCTGGCGGACCTCAACAGGTTATACGACACACTTGTCGACTGTGCCTCAAAGGATCGCCTGGGTCTCAGAATTTCGGACACGCTCATGGTTCTTGAAGCGAACCTCCGTGTGCTTGATGAACATGCTAAATCCCAGACGGTACAGGCGGCCGACGAAGCGACGTACTCTGCCGACTTTATCGGTAAACACCTCCGTAGAGTCACCGACCAACTCCTGTCCGTCAAGCCCAGCAAGAGCCTTGCCAAGTACAAGACGGTAGTGACGAAGCTGCTGACTGGCTATTTAGACACTGTTGCGGCCACTTCGACCCCTCACGCCTTGCAACAGATGTTGCCGTTGCTTCCACTCGTCGCATGGATCGGTCTGCCTCCCACCCCCTCCATTGCCTGGCCTCTTCTCCATGCGTACACGTCCGCTCCTCAAGTGCTTGCGTCTGTCTCAGATCTAGAGACGATCCTTTTTTCTGCACTCTCGCTTCCTGTGAACCCGCCTGTTTCGGACGTTTCCTCCGTGACTTACGCATACACTGGCTTGATGCCACTGTTACGGACTATGAGCGACGTGGGTGTTGACCTCCGACAGGTGTCCAGCAAAACGCAGGTCGCTTTGACGGATGTGCTCTACGCCAACTTTGGCGATCGTGAGGTTTCTCAGTTTTTGGGCAGTCTTGACGGGTCCTTCGACCGTCTCAGAATGCCTTTTGCCGAACGGACGAACGAGGACATTGTCTCTCGCAGTGCAACACCATCCTTACCCTCACCCGAATTCCCTCCTCCCGCCCACGTCGCCATCGACAACGAACTGAGTCGGCAAATCGACCAGTGGTTCCCTTCGCATCCATCAGTCTCGGTCGGCGACAGCTACAATATTCTCCAGGCAGCCGTTTCTGGGAAATCACCTCGTTATCCCCATCCAGCCGTGCTGGGTAGGTTGATCAATGGGCTCGGACGCACGGGCGACCTCATCGCAGCGCAATCGGTATATTCCATCGCTCAGCAGGTTCTCTTCTCGCCCTTTGTCGCCCAAAGCCCCACTTGGCAAACCCAGGCATGGTTCCAGATTGAGGACAACATGATCATTGCCTATGCGCACGGGGGTGACATGGAATCCGCGTATGCACACCGGAACCGGATAACAGCTGCGGGCGGTGTTCCCTCGCCTGACGCATATGGATCGTTGATCGAGTGCGTCAAGGATACTACGGATGATACCTCTAATGCCATGGCTCTCTTTGCGGAGTGTCAGATGCTCGGAACGAAGCCCAACGTGTACCTGTATAACACGATCATCTCCAAGCTCGCCAAGGCGCGCAAAGCAGACTATGCACTCGAGCTCTTCCAGCAGATGAAGGCCAACACATCGTTGCGTCCCTCGTCGATTACGTATGGCGCGGTCATTGCTGCCTGCGCTCGGGTCGGCGACGCCGTCGCCGCCGAGCAGTTGTTTGCGGAAATGGCGAGTCAGCCCAACTTTAAGCCTCGGATTCCGCCTTACAACACGATGATGCAACTGTATGCACATACGAAGCCGGACAGAGAAAAGGTGTTGTTCTATATGAACAAGATGATCGAGGCCAACGTGCAGCCTTCGGCACACACGTACAAGGTAAGCTTCTTGTGCCTTTCTTCGTTCGCCCAGTCTGAGACGTGTTATAGCTCCTCATTGATGCATACGGAACGATCGAACCGGTTGATGTGGCTGCTATGGAAGCGACTTTCAAGACTGTCGAGTTGCACCGACACGTCCGCCTGCAAGGCAGCCACTGGGCGGCCCTCATCAACGCGTACGGCTGCGTCATGAAAGACACCGACAAGGCCATCAGCGTCTTCGAGTCCATTACCTCCCACCCGTCCTCTAAGCGCGGTCCCACGCCCCTTCCTGACGCCGTCACCTACGAAGCCCTGATCAACGTGCTCGTAACTCGTAAGCGGATGGACCTCGCGCAGCAGTATCTAGCGCGGCTGCAAACGTCGAGCGTACACATGACGGCATACATTGCGAACCTAGTTATCAAGGGCTACGCCGCCGAGGGTGCCATCAAACAAGCGCGTGCCATCTTTGAGGGTCTGGCAGACCCACCGAGCGGGGTCGCCGCACCGGGCAATCACGTCCCGCACGAGTCTTCGAATGGTTCGTCTGCGCATGTGGCATCGACGCCGGCGGACTCGGTATCGTACAGAGAGGTGAGTTGCGGTTGGATGCACAGTTTCATGTCACTAACCATCCCCCAGCCTTCGACATGGGAAGCCATGTTCCGCGCCGAACTGGGCAATGGTGAGCGGGATCGCGCCGTCGCCCTGCTCGAGCGGTTGAAACAACGGTACGTCTGCTTCTCCCCCCTACGCCTACGCGTTCTGATCGCGTTTCACAGACACTTCCCAGAAGCGGTGTATAAGCGGATACGAGGCATCATGCTCGACGATGCGGTCGCACCGTGGAGCCAGTCGCCTTCGACGTCGCAACCCGAGTCGCCGGTGCCGTCTTCTTCGTCATCATGATCCTCGGTCCGCACATCGCATCGGCATCTGGTTATTTGCGTCACGGCACCTCGCACTTTGCGAGCCGATCATCCAGATCCGCTCGCAGCATTCATCTCACGCCATTTAAACTAGAAAGCAACGCACACGCAAGATTAGTTTTCGACCAAAAACTGCGAGCGAGCGAATCTATTCGCCCACCTGACTTGCTCGTCTTTTTACAAAAAGCAAAAAGAAACATTGCTAATATATACCGCCACGCCATTTTTTTTGTATTACATCGCTGACCTTGCTTGTTGTTATTGCTGTATCATACCAGTACCGCTATACATAGTCACGACACCATCCACTCAATTAATTCAATGGTTGCAAAGCGTTGGATACGAAAGCAAAACGATGGACGTGGCAGATTATAATGAAATCAGTTTGGTGTGTATATACAAGCACCCCGACGCTCCAGAGATCAATCCAGATGATCGCCCTTGGCGTACCGCTTCTCCGCCATCCAAACTGGATCGTCCTTGAACAAGCTGCGGAGCGCCATCGCCATCGCCCCCACGAACCCGAGCACGGCCAAGATCGTCACGTAGGGATGCTTGGCGACGTTGCCCTCCAATCGGACAAACGACGCATTGAGCCACTGTCCGCGTGAAGGGGGGGAATGAGCAAGCAAAAAAAAAACAAAACAAAAAAACAATGAAGGCGCGAAACGTACCTCGACAGCCCGCTCGAGCACGTTGCGCGAGTGTTTCGGGCGCGCCGTACCGCTCATGATCGACTCGAGCGCCGAGGCGACGCTCACCGAGTTGAAGAGGATGTCGTGGCCCGAGGCGTCCTCGTCGTAGTACATCAGACGCTGCGAGATAGGGTCAGTGAGGGGGACCAGCGCACACCGTGACGCGACGCACCTCATGATCGGCGACGATGACCACAGGCTCCGTCTTCACCTTGACGCCATACATCTTCTTCATCCATTTCTCCCACTGACCCGCGTCCATCCATGTAAACACCACGTCCCGCGCACCGGCGCCCATCCCACCCGTACCCACACCAGCACCCGCGCCGACGCCAGCCCCACCACCGCTGTGGCCCTCCGCAGCACGCACCCTCAACCGCCACTTTCTCGCAATCTCGTCCAGCTTGTCCGACACGACCCCGCGCTCTCCCTCGGGCGTCGCCACAATGACCACCAGCGGCCGATGCGGCGCATACATCACTTGCTGAAATACCGCCTTGGACAGCTCGAGCGACGACGGGAACCGGTTCGCGTACATCCATGCGTGCAGCGCCTCGTCTCTCAGCGAGGCGGGGTAGAACACCGCCACGGGCTCGCGTGCATCCCCGCCTTTGAACGCGAGGAGCGCCGAGGAGGCGGAGTTGGCGTATTTTTGGAGGAGATCGGGGGAGGTGGAGACGTAGACGGGTGGGGAGCCGAGGAGGGCTTGGGCGCCCTTGGCGACGTCGGTCTGTGTGTGCGCCCCGAGGTGTGTCATGAGAAACAAAGGGAAAGAGGCGGAAGACGTACCACCATGCCTTGATTGGAGGCGTCGTGGAGCAAGAGGTAAAAGACGGGGTTCTCGTGGACGATGCGATCCAGCTCGGGCGCATCGATCACCTGCATCGTTCTGCAAAAAGGCATGAGTCAGACGACGAGCAGGGCGAGGAGGCGGGAGGCGCACGGGTTAGAAGCCTTGTCGGCAAACGAGACGAGCTGGTCGTACGACCGTCCGCCTGTATATTCTGTCTTGGTCCCGTGCGCATAGAAGAACATCATCGGGAAGCCAGTGACGCCCTGGCTGGTACAGAGCGCCTTGTGCTCCTCGCAGTCCACCTCGGCGACGTTGAGCTTGTGTTGCATGCGTCGACCAAGCTGAGCCCATGCGGGCGCTAGCTTCTTGCAGTGGCCGCACCTAAACGAGGCTTAGCACGGGCGAAACACAGAACAGGGACAAGGGCGGACGAACCAGGGTGCGAAAAACTTGATAAATGCGGGTCCTTGTGCGAGGAAGCTGTCAAAGTTTTGTACATTGAGCGGGATGACCGTGCCCGAGGGATTTGTGTCTGTACGCGGTGTTTGTACGACGAGCCTGTCTGGGGCGGGTGTTGGCGTTGGCGAGGCCGCTTGATCCGTCGGCGCCGGTGTAGACATGTCCACCTCTTTCGACGTCCCCTCGGGTTCGGCATGCTTTTCCAAAAACTCGATCAAGAGGTACGACTCTCTATCACCGTCAAACGTTTCCACGAATTCGCCGTTGCGGTATAAATTCATTTGTGGGTATCCGGTGACACCATTCTCGTTGCAGAGGTCTGCGAATGCGTCGGTGAGGCGCAAAGAGAAAGTGAGAATGGAGACGCACCGCCGTTGAGGGCGCAGTTGACCTGGGCGAGGTGTATGCCCAGGTCGGGCATACTCTCGAAACGGCTGACGACCTCATTCCACGTCGGCTCAAAGCGTCGACAGTGGGGGCAGTAAGGCGAAAAGTGTTCGATGAACCTGTGTCGTTCATTGAGCTGGGTCACGGACTGGTACAGCGCACGACGCACCAAACGCCTTGTGCAATGGTCTCCTTGAAGTTTTGCGGTGTCAGTACATTAGAGGCCGTCGTTGGTGCTGCCGTTGCGAGGACTGTGAATGCGGCGAGGACGAGCGAGAGTGGTGGTGACGGAAACATGAAGGAAAGTGTAGCGAAAAAAAAGTGTAGTGCAAACAAGGGCGTCGCTTAGATCAGAACCACAGCGATGGAGCTCCTCGAAGTGTACCGTTGTCCGCAGTTCATCTATCCGGTCGTATTCACGGCCAAGTTCAAGAATGTCAAGAATGCGGGGGAAATTCGACAGCGGATCGTCAAGGCGGCGACGATGGAGGGGCCCGAGGGCGACAAGGAGCGCGATGCGGTCAATTTCGCGTTCATCAATGCCAGACTGGTCCGTGCTGGCTGTGTCGGTCGACGATAACGACGTTGCTCATCATCCCGCTCAGATTACAAGTCCACTGCATCTGCAGACTGCCGCTGTGCAGGCGCTGTTTGCAGAGTCGACCAAGACGATGCAGACAAAGACGGTTCACTCTGAGATCATCTGGCATCTCGACCCGACCAGCAGCGTACGTCCATGTGCCTCTCCTCGCAACACACCCGTGATGTTTCAGCTAGATTTCGGAGGCGATCAAGCGGTATGGTATCTCTGACACGACGACCGATCTCATTGTGATGCACATTGTGTCGTGGGAGAGGGAAGACGTGCTGGAGAGGATGCGCAAGGTGGTGGACGGGGAACTGGATCTACTCGCCAACGTTACGCAGCTCACGGACTGGAAGACGGTTATGAAGGCGAGTAATACTTGTATTCCCCCGAACCGTGCTGAACACCGATGTAGCATTACAAGCTAGATCAGGAGCCGCTGTTTAAAGATTTTACGGGTGCTACTGCAGAGGAGAGAGCCAAGATTGATAATATCGTTATCAGCTCTGTCGCAATGAAATCCATCGTGGCTTGAATTCCATTCGTCGCGCTCCATTGCCGTTGGTGTCACCCTCGAAATGTGGGGATGAGACGTAAACATTGTTGACGCTGATTATCGATTGCGAATGGATGAGGAAATGATGGTGTGATCGAGAGAATTTTTAACGAACGTGTTTCATCTCTTCCAACATGTCCGCCATCGCCCCCGACGTCGTCCCCGCTCGTCGTCGCCGTCACTCGGGCTCTACCGCAGCGCCTGCGGTGAGGCTGGTCAAAAAAACCGAGGACGACCCCGATGTCCAGCTGACCCCACCACCACGCCCGAAATCGACACCCGTCGACGAACAACGTCGCAGAGCCAGCACGTCGTACGGTTCGGATCGCTCCGAGAAGCAAACTATGGAGATTGATCCAACCGAGCACAGCCCACAGCGCCCAACTCGCCCCCTGCCCGCGTCCAAGGCTCGCAAAATGGCCCCCGCAAACCCGTCCATGCTCCCCGTGCAGGCACACGTACCAAAAGGAGGTGTCGCATCGTCCCAGCGGAGACTGTTTGTTGTGCTGGAGCAGGCCTGCTTGGAGGCGTACAGGGTCACCAGCGGCGCAAAAGGAAAAGGCGGAAGAGAGGGCGACGTCAAGTACACGCTCTTGAACTGCGACGACCACCAGGGCATCCTCGCAAAAACCGGCAGAGACATCGCCGACGCTCGCCCAGACATCACACACCAGGTAGTCCAGCCCACGTCTCCACCCTCCATCTAATTTCATCTTTCTAGTGTCTATTGACGCTGCTCGACTCGCCCCTCAACAAGGCGGGCCTCCTCCAGGTGTACATCCACACCGCAAAAGGCGTCCTTATCGAGGTCAACCCACACGTGAGAATACCGCGCACCTTCAAACGGTTCAGCGGTCTGATGGGTATGGAAGACGCACTCCGCGGTTCCTGAGCTTATTCCATTCCATTCCAGTCCAACTCCTTCATAAGCTCTCCATTCGCGGTGTCAACGGACCTGAAAAGCTGCTCAAAGTAATCAAGGTAGTCATCACGGCGTATCTCATGTCTCCGCCGCTAACGCCACACGCAGAATCCCGTCATCGATCATCTTCCCCCCAACACCATCAAACTAAGCAAGTCCAGTTCTGCTCATTGGTCGATGCACCCGCTGACGACCCTCTCTAGCATTGTCGGGCGACGCCCAGACCGTCCGACTGTCAAAATACCTGCCTACTCTCCCGGAGACGCACTCGATCGCCGTCTTTGTTGGTGCGATGGCCCGTGGCCGCGACGACTTTGCGGATCACGTCGTGGACGAAAAGATTAGCATCAGCGACTATCCGCTGAGTGCATCTGTAGCATGTGGCAAGGTACGTCTGCCCTACTCTGACCAGAAAGTCGCCCATGTCCCTTCCCCCAAGTTTTGTTGTGCGCTCGAGGAACTCTGGGACATTGTGTAATCCGCCCCGTCATCGATCGATTTGTTGCATTCAACCTGCTGTATGTACTAGTAGTAAATGGACAGCCCCAAGCCCCCTCGCATTAGATCCACGACTCAACTCGCGGATCTGGGCTCTGGAAATAATGATGCGAAATGAATTTTTTTTATTGGTGGACCTGGCTATGCAGGCTATTTGAGTTGTCAAACATCCGTACACCTCTCACTTTCCACTACGACCATGTCCGCACTCGAACAAGCCTCCGCCAGCCCACTCCCAGAGGGCATCACCGACCCAAACTACAAGCCTCCACCGGGTCGTCTCGGGAATCTCACCGTCATCCAGCAGCACGCCCTCGACACACTCAAGAAACAGCTCGTCGACGAGGGCCATTTCGTTCCAGAGCGCATGGACGATGCCACGCTACTCAGGTACGTCCTTTGGTCTGTGTACACCCATCGACCCACCCTTGTGCGCTGCGATCGATGGCCTGATGGCGGCGCACGCGATGCTCACACCGCACTGCCTTGCAGATTCCTGCGTGCCCGCAAGTTTGATGTCGCCAAGACCAAGGCGATGCTGCTCTCTGCGGAGCAGTGGCGAGGGGACTTTGGCGTCGAGGACATTGTCGAGTACGTCCCCACGTTCCCCATGGTTGAAACCCTTTGTCGACCACTTGACTTTTCTCCAGGAACTTTGTGTTCACGGAAAAAAAGGAGATCGACAAGTACTACCCCCAGTATTACCACAAGATGGACAAGGTACCCACTCTCCCCACGTCCCACGCGCGCGTGCACACACTTACGCACACTTTTTCTGCCTCCCTCCCGCTTCAGGATGGTCGACCTGTCTACATCCAACGCCTCGGCAAAATCGACGTCAACGCCATCAACGCCATCACGACTCAAGACCGCCAACTCCGTCGCTTCGTCCTCGAATACGAAAAATTCCTCACAGAGCGTCTCCCCGCATGCTCCAACGCCGTCGGTCACCCCGTCGAAACGTCGTGCACCATCCTCGACCTCGCGGGCGTGAGCATCACCGCGTTTTATCGCGTCAAGGATTACGTCTTTCAGGCGGCAGGGATCGGTCAGGATCGCTACCCGGAGTGCATGGGCAAGTTTTACATCATCAATGCGCCGTGGGCGTTCTCGACCGTTTGGTCGATCGTCAAACCGTGGTTGGATGAGGTCACGGTGGCCAAGATCGACATCGTGAGTAGCGGGACGGTCAAGGAAAAGCTGCTTGCACAGATTCCGGCAGAGAATTTGCCGGCTGAGTTTGGTGGCAAGTGTCGGTGTGTTGGTGGCTGCTCGCTGAGCGATGCGGGGCCGTGGAATCCTGAGGTGGGGCAGGACGGAGAAGCATAGACGCGGTGTTCTAGATTGTGGGGGTCCTTTGGCAGTAATCTACCTATACGCATACCTACATAATCGTTCGAGCAACAAGGGCTGGATTCCGTGCTGCCAGCGCTCGTGTGACGAGCGGGTCCAATTAGGGTGATGACGACAACTTTCAAAGACCGTCGGCCTCGACCCAAAGACCATCCTATACCACGATTCAAACTCGCGTATGTACCTCGACAAACATAGTCAAATGGTACCTCGACACCACCCTCTCCAACCCCTTGCGTCCCCCGGCCCTCGCCCACTCCAGCGGCGGGCACCGCCGCGTCTCCACATCCAGCGAAACACCCTCGACCGACCGCACGAGGAAATACGAGATCTCGTGGTACGCAAACTGGCTCGCGCGCGCGCACATTGAGGATCACGTTCACACATAAGCTCAGGCCGGGCGAGGCACAAGCACGTACCTGTTGGCCGGGGCAGATGCACGGTCCGGGGTTGAACGGCAAGAAGACGAACGGGTTCGGGATGAGGTATCTGTGTAGACGTTCGTCGAGGAAGCGATTCGGGTCAAACAGGTCCGCTGAGAACAAGAAAAAGGCGTGTGTATGATTGTCGGGTCCGTCCCCGTCAGGCGCTCACCGTCGGGTCCCCACAGATCCCTCCCTACGGTGCATCAGGAAGACGCCGTACGCGGTTCTACAGATCGAGGTCCGATGAGATGGCCAGGCGGGGTCAGCTAGGCTCACGTCGTATTTGGCGGAATATAAAATGGTTTTCCGCCATTCGCTGCTGGCCAGACCTGCGCTTCAGAACATAACCTGCAGGGCGATCAAGACAGGCATTTGGAATGAACTGGATATATCGTACCTGCTATTCAAAGGGCTAGACAAACGCAGAACCATTCATTCCTCCGAGAGCACAGATTGTTTGGAAAATGACATACATGGGTGTGTAGAGTCGGAGGACCTCTGATACCACGGCTCTGAATCAGTTCGTACATTTGGGACGATCGCAGGTTGCGTACCATTGATGAATGCTCTCAGATACTTCATCTCCCTTATATCATCGTGCGTCGGCCGTCTGGAGACACCAACTGTGGCAATGATCTCCTCCCGCAAACGGGCGAGAACATCAGGGTGCTGAGATAGCATGTAGATCGCAAACGTCAGCGTCGCAGCAGTCTACGCCGCGCGTGATAAACACGGTCAGGACGCGATTCATTAGGGTCATACCATGGAGGTCACTCACTGTATCCACGACAGCACGAAGAAACTGATTAGCCGGATGGTTCAAAACCGTGAGATCCCTGTACAGTGGGGACGACGTTGGGTAGACGATGCCCGCCGACTCGAGAGCGAGCGGACGTCTTTGCCAAAGAGAAACTCGGTCGCGGAGTCGTGAAACGAGACGTGATGTCTTGAAAGTCGACGGGGTACCCGTGCCGCAAGCGCGTCTTCATTTGGTGAGTCGCGTCCTCGGCGTGTTTCTCAAAAATGTCAAAGTCGCTGATGCGGTCTATGGTGAAGAATGGACGTGTCATCGTGCGGTGAAATCTGGAATGTGTCTGAACCCATCGAAAGCCACGTCGTCGACGTGTTTAGGACGTACTTCCAGATGTCGTCTGTACGAACAATGAATCTATAGATCATCACGTTTCTGAAAAGGGTACCTACCATCAGAATTAAAGACGCCCGTCCCCAGAAGAGTTTTAAATTGCTCGTAAAGGATGGGACCTATGCAAGCATTCTGAGCATATCTAACAATCCTTTCTCGTCTGTAGTCTCACCTTTCACAAACGAAGAAAACTGCATCGCAAGAATCGCCTGGATTCGCGACAGCATGCTACCTAGCCGAGAAGAAGACAACCAGGGATTACTCACCTTGACATACTCGAGCTCCTTCGTGAATATCTACGTGGGTCGTCAACCTCGCATCACCCGTCCACACACTGACCAGAGAAGCACTCGCCCTGCTCTCATACAACAAGAACACATCGATCGTATTCCCGAGCGCTTCACATTCGCTTCCGAGATATTCAGCTACCTGGCGTTTCCATTGATCAACACCGTGACATCCCACACCGGAAATGCGCGGCAGTGGCGAAAGCGCACCTAGGTAGCCATGACTAAAGTTCCACACGAGTTTGGAGAGCTTGTCAAGTCCGCCGGGCCACTTGTACTCGACGGTCGGGGGCA
>JBBPMA010000768.1:0-17391 GCA_038090075.1 Xanthoconium purpureum | reverse complement strand
CAGGCGTCGAGCGGGGCGGAGTATGGGACGAGGAATCCTTCCAAGGGAAGGGAGGGGTCTTCCCAGGGGACGAGGGAAAAAGAGGGGATCTCGTCGAAGGGCACGAAATCGTCAACGGGTACGAAGTCCGTAACAATGGCATGCTTAGGACTAATGTGGTCTCCAATCTATCCTGCATCTTTGCATGCATGCCAGTTGCTACCACTGCATTTAAAAGAGGTCAGCTCAAGTAGCCAGACTTTGATGTCCTTCATCATGGATGCTGTTCAACATCTGGCATGAAGGTGGTAAGTCAACTTGATGGCAGTGCAAATCAGTGAAGAGACTGTGGTACCTTGCTTTGCTTGTGTACCCTTGGCCATGTTATGGGTGGCCAGAAGAAGTCACTTGGGTTTGAGTTTTGCAAGATTTGAATGGCAGCTTTGAAGCTGAGGCTGATGTTTGTGTGGGTGACCACTATAGACTTGTTGCTGATGTTGGTGCTTGAGATGGGTTGGCAGAGAAAGGAAAGAATGTCGAATTTGACTGTGGTGATCAGATGCTATGTAATCCAGGGGGACTTATTGCATAACAAAACTTTTACACCAGCAATTAGTACATACAACCTGAGTAGTAATGAGTTGTGTACTTTATTGTTAATCTAGAACTACATCAAGAGTGGAAGGTTCAGAGGCATGTGCAGCTGTACACAACAATGTCAATGTGTGTTTTTTGGTGTAAATGGGTGAAACTTACTACAATGGGGCAGGTTACATTCTTGCAGTGCATACTCACTGGCAGCTGAGTGACCACTCTGTCTGATGGATAGATGAATGTAGCTGATGAGCTCATTTGCAGCACACAGGTCTTTCTGTGCCCTCTCAAGCATGAGTTGGTTGAACTGTAGGGTGATGGTATTGTGGTGGATGATCTTGACAGCAAGATCCATCTGCATGCAAGATATTTGTCAATCACTCTGTGCTGCCTCTAAAAGAAGGTAGGCTTCCATGCTATTGTATGGAGTAGGCATGATGTATTGTAGATATAATGCTGCCCTTTTGTTGGGCTTGAGATCATATGAGTACCTTATAGTGACTAGATTGCCTTTCACTCACCTCTGTGCCCCTGAATTTGAACTCCTCATCATCTCCAAACAGTGGACTTTCATATGATAATTGCATATTGTGCTGGACATTCTCGAAAGGTGGGGATTTCACTGGAAATGGTTGCTGCATGTATATTGGGAAAATAGTATTCTCATGGAGTATACCAAGTATTACAACTGTGCTGGGTAGGCAGAGGTGTATCCTTAGTTTGCCAAGTTGGAAGTTGCCCAGAGGTCAAAGTGAGAGGTTTTAAGGTAAAATGGATAGATTCAGAGGCATAGAAAGGGTCTAGAGTTCTAGGCAGGAGTACATGTGTGGTGCTCTAAGGGTAGATAGCATCCTAAGGAGACTAAGGTAAGGAAATGAAGACAAAGTCCAATGATCTAAATAAGTGTCATGGCTGTGCATGGACCAAGGCTACATAAGGGTTTGGAGATCAATGGGAACAGGGATCTAAGAAGGGTATACATGTGTGTCAGGAATGGAAGTCAAGAAGGCGGTGGCATTCTGTGGAGAAGGTCAGAAGTGCTACATGAGGATCAAGGGAAATCAAAGAGAAGCATATGTGTGGTTCTAAGAAGGTTCAAGGTGGAAGCCTCATGTCATTGGTAAGTCTATGGTAAGTCCCAGGGGATTCTCTGGTAAGTCCAAGTGAGTCACAAGGTATAGGGGCGAAGGAACGAAGAAGGGCATAGGAGATGTGGAAGGATTGGTAGACATTGGAGTGGAGTGTTGATGTAGTGAGGACAGAGAATGGAGGAGTGTTTGAGGAGGGACGAGGAGATGGATCATAACACCAAGCAGGGTGAAGTGAAAGGCATCATCAGTCTCATTCCAGGAATATGTGGGCAAACCTGGCCCACAGATATTGGGAGTTGCTGGAAATGAGGAAGAACCTGGTAGTATTGGTAGGAGGATAGTAGTAGGGAGTGTGTGAATTTCACCAAGTCCATATTTGTGACATCAAATGTTGAGTTATATTATTACATAAAGTTCACAAATACCTACCTAATAAGCCTTGCATATAATGCATGGCTACTCAGTTCTTGGACTTGCTCATTGAACCTCCAACTGCCACCACCATCATGCCTCAAGTGAAGACCACTCACAGGAAGCAAAAGACTATTAGTTGTCCTTGGTGTGGTAAGAAGTTTTGCACAGAGACCAATGTTCTCCAGCACATGAACCAACCCACAAGCTCATGCTTTGAAAGGCCCTTCTTTGAAATGCCTAACCCTGCTGAGGACAGTACTGCAGACTCAGATGAGGAGCAGTTTTGTCACTTGGAGGAGGACCAGGTTCTAGATTATGCTCAACAACTGCCTGATGGTGACAACAATGACTTTGAGATGGCCTATGATCCCCTGAATGCTCTCGGCGACCAACCCTTTCTTGTGCCCCCACCCAAGCAACTTCACCCAGGAAGATTTGTGGAGATATTCAAGGGTTGTGTGAAATCCTTCCCCAGCAGCAAGACTTTCATGGACAGCTTCAGGGAGGATCAGTATGCAGAGGAAAGACAAGAGAACCTCTACTTTCTTTTTGCATTGAAACAAGAGTGGGACTTTGCATTGTGGGTGTTACATTCCTGTCTTAGCATGGTGGCAATTGATTCACTCTTGTTTCTTGACATTGTATGTTTGAATCTGATGTTCCAACATACTACTTCTGATGCATCACAGATCAAGAGTGCCTCCCTCTCATTTTGCTCTGCTAAAGAACTTAGGACTCGCACAGAAATTCTTCCTGGTAGTTCATGCTGGCTATGTAAACCAATGGCACCTGATTATCCTGTCAAGAAACTAATCCATCTCTTCTATCGAAATGCAGTCAACTGCCTGCAAACCCTTCTCAGTCATCTGCTCTTTGAACCTCACATCTCATTTGTCCCTTGGAAGGTATGGACAAGTGCCATGAAGATTTGTTGCATTTATAATGAATGGTTGAGTGGAGATTGTGCTTGGAAGATTCAGGTAGGCTGTGTTTGTGCTTGTGTGTACCAGTACTGATCCCTAACCAGGAGGCATTGCCACATGGTGTTACATTGAGTGTTGCTTTCTAGTGTTCCCAGTGCTCCTGGGGCTACCACCCAGTGAGACTTGGTAAAGCGGCTGATAGGACTTATTGATGTAGCCTAGCAGGCAAGGGCTTATTGTCGTGGCCTTCCTGGACAAGAGTAAAGCTTGAAGCAATACTTGCTGAACCCAAGAGTGGGTTGTCGAATGGGCAAAGCATACAGACTTGGTGTGAACACAAGTTCTCCTTTGATGGTGAAGCAAGGGACCAGTCTCAAGGAGCCCACAAGGGAACCTTGGAATGGACTAGATTACAACGCAAATGCGTAGAACTAGCTGGGGAATCCCAGCGTACAGGGAGGGGTTTATATACCTTTAAGAGAGATGCACAGACCAAGACAAAAAGGTAACATAAGTGGAAAAGTGGAAGCCCAGAGGTTCCATGTCTAAAAGGAGAAGCAGAGAGCCGTGAGAAGAGCAGAAAGGGGAATCATATGGGAGACCAGAAGAGATCCATTCCAGAAGGGATACAGAACTCCATGTAGTAAAAGAACAGAGGAAAGGAATAACAGAAAGAATGTACTAATATGGAAAGAGACTGAGATGTATCCAGAAGGCAGGAGGCCAACGGGACAGTGAGATCTATGCACAGTGGATAGGAGCCTAACCATGCGGGGAATCTAGAAAGATGATCCAGAATGAGACATGGGGGTCCAGGAGTCCAGAGGGGCGGAGTAAGGGATGAGGAAGTTGCCGAGTGGAAGGGAGAGGTTGTCCCAAGGAACAAGGGAAAAAGATGGGATATCGTTGAAGGACGTGAAATCCGTAACACATGGCACTACCATCCTTGGAGTCATCCTATCATCTGACAAGACCAATATCTCTGTCATGAGTGGCAATCACATGGCCCATCTGCTTCTGATCAGCCTCACCAACATCAACATGTACATTCATAGCAAAACATCACTTCATGCTTATCTTCTTCTTGCTCTTCTCCCAATTGCCAAATTTACCCACAAAACAACTTGGGTCTGCAGCTTACTTCAAGATTGACTTGTGCACTAAGCTTTGAACATTGTTTTATCACCTCTTAAGACTGCAGCTGCCATTGGGATCATGATGAGTGACCCAGTAGGCAATCAGTGTTACTGCTTTATACCATTAGCTGCCTGGATTGTGGATACTCCCAAAAAGAGTCTCTTAGTGGCAATGGGCCTGAAATCTTCTCCAGTCATGACTGCAATGTTGAAGAACTTTGGCGACACTTACCAACATCCACCCCATACTGCTGCAGATACACTTGCTGCAATCTGTGATGTGTGTTTACAGTGTTTGCTAACAGACTACATGAACTTCATCAAGGTTATTAGAAAGTTGGGTCTAAATGGTGTCATAAACCCATTTTGGATGGATTGGCCATTATCACCTCCTCACAACTTCATCACTTCTGAGTCCCTACATCATTTCCATTGTTTTTTCTGGGACCATGACACAAAGTGATGTATCACAGCTGTTGGCACTACCAAGTTAGACTTCTGCTTCTCTCTTATCCAGACCCTGGTAGGATATCAGGCATTCAATGAAGGTATCTCAAAGCTGAAACAAGTGACTGGCTATGATCATTGTGTGATCCAGCACTACATCATAGGTGCTGTAGCCAGTAATGTTCCATGGAAATTCCTTGTTGTGCTTTGTGCACTCCTTGACTTCCATTACCTTGCACAAGCACCAGTATTCACTATGCAATCAATTGACAGAGTCATGGGGGTGCTGCAGGAATTCCATGACAACAAGGATGCCATTGTGTGTCAAGGCCTACATGATAACTAGGAGATTCCTAAGTTAGAGCTTCTCCAAAGTGTGGTCCCCAGCATCCATTGTTCTGGAGCAGTTATACAGTGGACAGCTGACATCACAGAACATGCACATGTCCAAGAAATCAAGGTCCCAGCTTGAGCAGGAAACAACCAGAATTATTATAGTCAGATTGCATGCTACCTTGATAGATTGGATAGATGCTTCTGCTTTGACCTTGTGACTCATATCAAGGAGCAAATTCCTTTGCTGGATGGTCAGGACAATGAAGACAATGAGGACCATAAGGACCATGAACCAGATGCTGAAACCCACACCATTGCTGAGTATTCCACCCTGACATGTCCTATCATAGACTACTTCACTATCTTTTCCACTCTTCTCCAAGGTTCCAACCCCCATTCCCCAAAGCCTGTCTGTACATTTGCAACCATGACAACTGCTTTCCACCTGGCAACCAAGCCTTCACTGCAGCTAACTGCTATAGAGGCTGCTACTAAATATGACCTCCCAGATCTCATTCTTGCTATATTCACATTCCTTGCCCAACAAAATGACACCCCCCCTCTGCCTCCTGATGTGTTGAAACTCCAAGTCTGGCACAAAGTACATGTGCAACAAGTGTCATATCATGATGATAAGATCCTGGAATCTCCACAGACAGTCTGTGCCATCCCCCTATCTGCTGCAAACCTGTACAGTCAATGGGATTTGGTGATCATTAGTCCCCATCCTGTGAGTGATTGGCCCAAGCACAGCCTAGTAGGTCATTCCATTGCCCAGCTCTGGATTATCTTTCACCTCTTACACTCCAACTTGTTCATTGCATATGTCCAGCACTTTCATGTCACATCTCAATCCAATCCTGCAAACATGAGCAGTGACCAGAATGCACCTATTGAAATGTGCCATTAGAGTGTGGGCAGTGTATTGGTGAAGTGATTCCTCTCACCCTTATTTGTTCCCCTGCCCATTTGATCCCTCACTTTGGTCCCAAAGTGCATTCATGTTTGACCAAACTAAGCAGCTATGAATTGAATACTGAGTTTTGGTTGAACAAGTATTGGTTGAAAGAATTCTATTTCACACTATGCCCAGGAGCTGGTGTTTTGGATTATTCTTTGGTCATGTATTTATGTACAAGATAATCTTGGATATCAATCTATATATTTGAGTTGATTGATTGCCTTGGTAGGCTGAAGGTTCGACTAACACACTACTGTACCTACCATTTTGCAGCCTTCCAGCATGGTGAACAACCCTCCAGCTAGTAGCAGCCAGTTGCAAAAAATGTCAGGTGTGAATACCAACTTATCAAATACAGCAAGTACTGAGTTCACTAATATTTGTTACATCAAGCATTGCTTTCTAGTGTTCCACCATAGGACACCTTCAGGTAGACTGCAAGGTTCCTGGTAAAGCGGCTGATAGGTCTTATTGGTGTAGCCTAGCAGGCAAGGGCTTATTGTTGTGGCCTTCCTGGACAAGAGTATTGCCTTGAAGCAATACTTGATGGACCTAAGAGTAGGTTGTCAATTGGGTGAAGCACATGGACTATGTTACAGATTTTGTGCCCTTTGATGAGATCCCCTCTTTTTCCCTTGCTTCCTACAGTGATCTCACTTCACCTCTCAAAGACTACCTTGTCCCATATGCTGTGCCACTCGACTCCTGGACCCCCATGTTCCATTTTGGAGTTCTTTCTAGATTTCCTGCACAGTTAGGCTTCTATCCACTATGCATAGATCTCGCTGTCCCGTTGGCCTTCCACCTTCCAGATACATCTCAGTCTCTTTTTGCTTTTGTCTCGGTCTCCTGTATGCTCCATATTCTTCTGCTCTTCTAACTCTGCATTTCCTTTGCAACATGAAGCTCTGTATTTCTTCTGGAATGGACCTCTTCCAGTCTCCCATATGCCCTCTCTTTCTGCTCTTCTCATGGCTCTCTGCTTCTCCTTTTAAACATGGAACCCCTACAGGCTCCCACTTTCCACTTATGCCTTCATTCTGTCCTGATCCATGTGCTTCCCTTAGAGGTATATAAACCCTCATGTACACTGGAATTTCCCAGCTAGTTCTATGCATTCACATTGTAATCTAGTCCATTCCAAGGCTCCTTAACTGGTTCCTTGAGACCCCCATCGCCTCACCTCTCAAGAGACCACTTGCATCCATCAAGTATTGCTTCAAGGCAATATGCTTGTCCAGGAAGGCCACTCCAATAAGCCCTTGCCTGCTAGGCTACATCAATAAGACCTATTGGCCGCCCTACCCAGGAACCTTGTCCTCACCAGAGAGGTGTCCTATATGGAACACTAGAAAGTGACACTCAATGTAACAGACTAGGTGTGAATGCAAGTAACTCCCTCAATGGTGAGGTGAGTGGGGGGTCTCAAGGAACCAGTGAAGGAGCCTTGGAATGGACTAGATTACAACACAAATGCATAGAACTAGCTGGAGAATCCCAGCATACATGGGGGGTTTATATACTTCTAAGGGAAGTGCACAGACCAGGATGGAAAGGTGGCATAAGTGGAAAGTGGGAGCCCATAGGGGTTCTGTGTCTAAAAGGAGAGGCAGAGAGCCATGAGAAGAGCAGAAAGGGAAGACATATGGGAGACCAGAAGAGGTCTGTTCCAGAAGAGATACAGAGCTCTGTGTCACAAAGGAAATGCAGAATCAGAAGAGTGGAAGAATATGGAATGTATGGGAGACTGAGGCAAAAGTGGAAAGGAGCTGAGATGTATCCAGAAGGCAGAGTGCCAATGGGACAACAAGATCTATGCACAGCAGATAGAAGCCTAACCATGTGGGGAATCTAGAAAGAGAATCCAGAGTGGGACATGGGGGTCCAGGAGTTGAGTGGTGTGGTGTATGGGACAAGGTAGTCCTCCAGTTGGGTGGTGAGGTCACTGTACAGGGCAAGGGAAAAAGGGGGGATCTCATCAAAGGGCACAAAATCCATAACAATATTCAATCATCATAGCCACTCAAAGCACATGGGATGCCATATAATATACAATATGTGAGTTTCACCCCTGAATTTTCAAACTGTTGTGAGCATAACTCACCAGATTGCTGCAGCTCCAGAGCATAATCCCAGCTCTCAGGTGCAAGTCCAACTGGCTTCATGCTACCATGGATCCCATTTTCAAGGAGGACACTCAAGAAACACACTGGAAGCTCAACTGTAATGAAAGTGTCAACTTACTGAACTTCCTCTTCCCTGATGAGCTTTTGTTCCTGAAGTCCTTAGAAGCACTTGCAGAGAATCAAGACCACTATTCAATAAACAACATAATTCAACATTGCCACAAAGTGAATGTACTGGGTGTTTCTGTTGGTGATTATTGTGATGGAGATCAAGAATCCAACTCAAAATTCCACCATGGTGTTTATTCATGAGGAGAAACTCCAGGGAAAGGAAACACAGGAAGGAGAGGAAGGAAGGGGAAGGATAAAGAACCACCTGATGTTATATAAGTTGTCAAACTTGCGTTCTCAGGTCTAGGGTGCTTACTCTGAGGGAGGTACTCACAAAGAGACACTGTGTCCTCAGGAAGTCTCAAGAGTTATCTGTTACAGAATTACCTTGTGTCGAGCTCTCAACCATGGAAATCCCTGACAACTTCCATTCTGCACCACCTGTAGTGCTTATTCCAAGCAATGCCCCACAACCATCCTTAATGCCTCACTACCTTTCCATGGTATCCTCCCTGCTAGGTCTACCCTCACTCAGAGATAAGAAGTCTCTCTAACCCACTCGTATTACTTGTGGGCAACCGATTTTCCCTATCATGACATCTCTGGAATACCCACTGGGATTCCCCACCCAGATTCCCCTTCAAGAATCACCAAACATCTTACAGCATGGTTATGCTTCTATTTGCCATCGCTCCTCTAGATCTCAACATCCTGTCAGCCTTCCACCTTCTGGATGCATATCTCGGACTCTATCCAGCCTCAGTCTCCATACTCGGTTTGGCTTCTATCTGCTGAGTATATTCTTCTGCTCTTCTCCTTCTGCATTTACCTTTGCACACATGGAGTTCTGCTATCCCTCCTGGAACAGCACTCCATTGGTCTCCCATATGTTCCCCTTTCTACCCTTCTTGCAGCTCTCTGCCTCTCCTTTGATATTCTAGGAACATATGACATTCCATCCCCTTCCTATTGGATGGGACACAGTCATCTTCACAGAGCTATCTCTCCCTTGGGCTCCCACTTTCTCCTTATAGTAACTAGCCTTCCAGTCTTAACTTACAGACCCCCGACAGCTCCCCATCTCCACTTACTATTCTATAGTTCCCTTGGTCCGTGCACTTACCTTATGGGTATATAAACCCCTCCATGTATGCTGAGACTCCTCAGCTAGTTCTATGCATCCTGCCAAGCTTTCTAGGGTTCTACCCTGAGGTGACCACATTCGTGCTGTAATCTAGTCCATTTCAAGGCTCCTTCACCAGTTCCTTGAGACCCCTTCAGTCGCCTCACAAATCAAGGGACTACTTGTGTTCACACTTAGTCTGTGTGCTTCACCCAATCAATGACCTACTCTTAGGTCCATCAAGTATCACTTCAAGGCAATACTCTTGTCCAGGAAGGCCACAACAATAAGTCCTTGCCTGCTAGGCTATATCAATAAGACCTATTAGCCACTTTACCAAATCTCACTAGGTAGTAGCCCTAGGAGTACCGTGGAACACTAGAAAGCAATGCTTGATGTAACATTATCTCTGGATAGGAGATCTAGAAGAGACAAGGTCACAATGAATGGTTGTGGATGCAAGTCATAATGCTGTTATTGCATAGAATGAGAATAAAGAAGGTTATATGCTGCACAGGTATTTAAGTACTACAAGATTATGTAATACCTTTAGGGGAGGTCAGGGAAACATATCTACTACAAGAGAAGTAGATAGAGGAGAGATGCAGTCCATAGGTAGTAAGTCACATGGTAAGTCATGCAAGAGAGGTTAAGGAGAAAGAGAAAGGGGACATGGTAAGAAGGTAGAGGTCAAGCTCCTCATAAGTAGGTGCAAAGAAGAAATAAGGTTGTTGGGTAATAGAAATGAGAAAAGAAGTTACACAAAGAAACTGAATTGTAACACCTGAGGCAGAAGTGCTCAAGGAGGTATGGTTGGGCTGTCCCTCCCTTCACCCCAAAGCCTTGAGAAACTGCAAAGCCCCACTTGCAGACTTTATGAACAAAGTGCTCCAAACTATCAAGCAAGCATGCAATCTCCAATATTGGTGAGTTTCTGTGGTTTAGTTGTTCATGCCACTTACTGACCTTCTCTTCCAACAGGAAATGGGTGGCCAACTCAGCACAAAAACCATTAAAAGGAGGGGATACAGAATGAAAACCAGACATTGCTTGTTTCATGGCTGATGTGCCTGAAGCTAGGTTGGACTGGAGATATGTCACAATATTTTGTGAAGTGAAAAACTAAGCTGGACCTGCGAACAAAAACCAGTCATATCTAGAAGTTGCTGGAAAATCATCATGCTTGTTGTATGCACAAGATGGTTGCCACATTGCCCCATCCATTCATATTCTTGGCTTCTCCTTCTACTTGATGATTTTCAATCATGGTGGGTCACTCTCCACTTGTGGCTTTGACATCCACAACTATCCAGAACAATTTTTGTGCATCCTAGTTGGCATATCCTACAAATGCCCCTCCAATCCCCAATGTCCTCCAAGTCTTAGGATTGATACTACTTTACACTGGCACTGGCTCAAGAACACCAAGCACTGGGTCAAGCAGTTGGATATCACCTTGCATGACAGGACTTCCAGTCAAAGGTCCAAAAGGACCATTCATCTTATCAAGATCATCTTTATTTCTGATAGCCTACTTGGTTGAGGAACAACAGTGTGGGAGGCTGAGATGTTCAATGGACATGAATACATGCCCATGGCAGTCAAGGATTTGTGGATTGATCCACTTTGGAAATACACCAAAGGGATGATCCTACACCTACTGAATGAAAAAGGCATCCAAGGCATTCCATCACTACTTTATGAGGAACAAGTCAGAACCCTGCTTGTCACTGGTGAGGAAATCTTGGCCAATACACATTTCATCAGATTGATGCTGCTTTGGAATCCCACTAGTCACTCCCATGACTACCACCCTTGTATCCTATACTGCCTCACCACCTGGTCCATTGGCATTCTCATCATGGAGTTTTATTCCCTCAGGGAGCTCCTGGTTGCTTTCCTCAATTACCTCATTAGTGAGTGCCTATCTTTCAAGACCTCTCCTGACAGTTCTGACTGAATTCTAGTGCACAAGGATGCTCACAAGATCATGTGTATCCTGCACCATGATGTTAGTCTCATCAATCTTCTCCTTACTTGGCAAACAGAAGGGTGAAGTTGTCATGAAACATGGATGATGCACCTCTTGCCTTTCCAGTGTGATTCATTGAAGAAGAAAATAAAAAACCTTCAGTGGTGTGGTGTACTTGCAGACTGGGGTTACACAATCCTTCTCCCAACAACTGCTGATGAGGTGACCTCTGATATACCACCAACCAATACCTCATCTCAAAACGTCAGCTCAGAGAACCAAGTCCTTGTTAAGAGCTGTGGGTCAGCTAAGGCAGCACCAGTACCAGTTCCAATGTCACAACTCACTCAGGAGGATGAAATTGTGGTCTTGAGTGCAAAGAATTGGGACAAGGATGAGCACAATACAATCAACTTGAACCCATTGCATTGCACTGTAAGTTCAGGTTTTGTCTGTGAAATTGACCAAGCTAACAAATAACATGCAGGGAACCTGGTCTTGAATGTCTGCCAAACTTGTGATGGCAGGTCCCAAGCAACCTGTAGTTCATGACTCACTCCATGACCTGGAATCTTTCTTTTACATCCTCATAGGATTATGTGTCCTTTTTGAACAGCCTTGCCAAGTAAAACCTGACAATGCTCTTACCAAGTGCTTTGACAAGCTTTTCAACACTTTCAAGCCAAGTGTACTCAGAACAATCATGATCCAGTCAGATTTGACATGGCATCCATCTGTCCTAAATCATATCTCACTGTATTTCCACCCTATTATTCCTCTCCTTGAGAATCTCCAAAGGGAAATTGTTGTCCCTATGTACACAGATGCAGAGGGCATATCCTGCTGCAAAACCCCCTTCAACTATACTAGTATCATCCTGCACATTGTCACAGTGCTTGGCAACCTACCCTCTGATGCCTGGGAGCCTTATGAGTTCAGCAAGGACAATCAGACCTACTGCCAGGCCAAATGGTGCCAGTCAGAAGATGAGGTCAATGTGGAGATGGAGAACAACTTGGATCATGACAAGCCTCAGACTATTTCTAATTTACTGCCAGACAGAGAAATTAGTGATGATTTGAAAGCACACTCTGATGCAATGCCTGCAGTTCAGGCACCAGAATTCCTCCCAACATTACCCAGGGTTTGTTTTTACCAACACTTGAGAGGTTCTGGCTTTCAGAGTGTCCCAATTATTGGTACAACTCAGCTGCATAACAATGAATATCTACCTGCCAAATCAAAATGTCCCTGATACTCAAGCAATCACACCTTGCAAGATACTTCCCATCCTGATCCCCATGCCAGTCTGAGCCAGCCTTGCCCAAGTCTTGTGTGGAGGGGACAGAGCATGAGTGAGGTGCCACAATGCTCTTCCAGGCTTGTTTCCAAAACATGACACAAGTAACCATGATGTGCTGTGCATGTTACATTCCCATACCACTTACCATCCTGCCTATCATTCTCACTCATATGCTGCCAGGTGCAGACATGTTGTATTACATCTTGTTGTATGTACTACGGACAATGTTGTAGTCACAAGTGGCATGAGGTTCAGACTTGTGTCTGATTCCATCTGAGAAAGCTGCATTCTGAGACCTTTAAAGGTCAGGCTTAGTGAAGCCATCAGTCACCCCCCACTATCATGCCTCCCAAGTGGAAAGCCAGTGGTCTCCAGGCCCAAAACAGTGCTAACTCCCACACAGCCACTGTGAAAAGGCAAAGGGCCAATCAACTTTTTGATGACAATGAGCCAGATACAATTGTTATTTGACACCACTGCTGTTGTGGAACTCACAATGCCACACAAAATCTCAACTAAGGTGTTTGTCACACACAGGGAAAGGCAGTGGGGGACAGCTTCAACAGCTGTGCAACATTGAGCAAGTGTAGGTTGAAGGAATGTCATATTTGTCCACTCAACAGCTTGATGTAGCTACTCATGGACAACTTCCACCATGGGCAGTATCCTCTAGACCAGTGGCAGATGTTCAACTGTTGTTTATGCTCTCACAGCCTGGCCAACAGTTCAGTTTCAAGGTAGCATCTCAGTTGGATACACCAACTAATGGTGCTCCATCTGGCATAATATCCACACTGCAGACTCATCAGGATGCCACATTGGCCAGGCAAAAGTAAGTCTATTGTTCACTATCCTCATTCCCCAACATCATTAAGTTGTATTAGGCCCTCCTCCATAGTATTGTCTCAGTCATTGCTTCCATTCTCTTGCAGCTCCTCAGTTTTTCCCTTTTCCAACTCAGGTACTGGCTCTACAGCCCCAACTTCTTATGCCCCATTGGAATGTGAAGAGTATGGAGTGTGATATGACAGTCTGGATCCCTCCAACATGTCTCTCATACTGTGATCAGTGCAGCTTAGAAGGCATACAATGGCTGTTGCTAAGTCCCCAGGTCCACCTGCACAGAATTCTAGGGTGCATCATTCTTTGGGCCCATCCTTGAGACCATTCACTCCCATCCCATCCTGTACAGCTACATCAGACTGACACATTCAATTGATTACCTTCATCCCTGCCAAGATCACACTCCATAATGGCCATTAATACTGGTGGATGAGCACTGTCAACCAGTGACATCAATCTTGACACATTGGTTGTAATTGATGAAGCATCTCCAAGTGAAGACAATCGCTTTGCAGAGGCTGTTCTCTGTGATCAAGGTGAGTGCCTGTGCTACTTTTCCCAATAGAAACTCAACATCTCTCCCTTAACTCAGCCTTCCCTGAGACACAAAGTTGGGAAAATGAGGGTAAGTTGGACATTAGACATATGTTGGTTCATTCACTAACTACCATAAGGGAAGGCAACAATATGACTAGCAACAGTGGACTCAAACAGGAGTGTGATGCACCTATTTGGTCTGACACTCAACATAGTCATGCCATGGACCATCAAAGTAAGCTGATCATCTTTTTTTTTGTCATACTGACAGCAAGATTAGAAAAGGCAGAAGATGTTATAGCTCAGCACCATCAGAAAAATCATGGTCCCCACCTTCCTAACAATTCTCAGCTTTTCACTGTATGTGAGCAGCAGATTGCCCAACATTCTCACAGTGTTAGCCATAGCAGGCCTGCTGTGGACAATACGGATGATCTGGAGGCACTGATTTTGGCCTATCACCAAACTCCCATCATACATACCTCCACTATTCACAGCATCGCCACCTCACTATCTCAGCTGCCACCTTTGGCCCACCACCAAACTCCCATAGCTCATACCTTTGCCACTTGCAGCGTTGCTCTCCCATTATTTTGGCTGCCACCTTCAGCCCCACACCAAACTCCTGCCACTTACAGTGTTGATCTCCCATCATCCCAGCTGCCACCTTCAGCTCCCCACCAAACTCCCACCACTCATGCCTCTGGCACTCAAAACATTGCTTCCCTGCCATCTCAGCCACCACCTGCTGTTGCATCTGGCACAATTCCCAATAATGCAGATCCATCACAGCTCTACTCTTACCCACTGGCTGTCCATAATATTATTGAGTGCACTAAACAATTTTCTCATTGCAACCTTGCATCAATCAACTCTTTTCCACTTCGTTCTCAATTCAATGACAGAGCCATTGAATACATAAATGAAGCCATCACTGAGTGTCAGAACCAAGGTTTAATCATTCCAAATGGTATGTGATCATTATTTATGAGTACAGAGTCTTATGTTGCTGTTTACCAGGGTGGTGGCCCCAGAATTCAAGCAATATCACCAAACTAGTAAGTGTATGGTACAATGTTTTCATGTGCTTAAACCTTGTTTAGCTTTGGGAAGACACTGGAAACTGGTGTTCCTCCCTCAAAAAGAAAGCATGCATCTACATTTGCAAGTGGTATCAGTGGGATCCTGAAAATGGTTGTCCCCTCAATGCCATCATTGCAAGAAGACTTCTAGATTGAGGTGATTTCTTGAAGCATGGGGTAGATGTGGATGTAAGTGGGGACCTTTGGAAGACAACAAGACTGAATTTATTCTTAGGGTCATACAAACAACCTTGCTCACCCCATGCTCTTGAGCCTTGTCATTGACTTCTTCCACACTGGATCGAATGCTGTATCCAACCTTTTTCCTAAAGTCTTTGCAAACCAAGTACCATGTGTTGTCATCACTCTTGCTGTGACTGCTGTAAGATTTTTTTTCCTGTTCATTCCAATTATTTACCCAATGATGTGGACAGGTCAAACTTGCACTGGACAAGGTGGTGGCAGAAGGTAAAGATATTCCATTCAAAAGAGATGTCTATGCAGATATAATTGGCCTCATGGAAAAGTGTGACATGAGCCCTATCCACCATGCCAAGATGAAAGCACTTTGTGTCCAGTGGGCAAAGATGGGGAGGTAAGTACATAATACTACAATGTGATCACCACTTACACAGTTATTACATTAGGAATGGGAACTTGACAGGTATGATTATTGGTTTTGAGGTGGATCTTGATTAGTAAAGTGGTGGTGTGCTTGTGCTTAATACGTAGTCCCATTTGATTCAGATGTACCTGTTTCCAATTATAATGTCATTGTTGAGCAGTCTGTGACAGTCTGTCTGATTCTGTCTTATAGCTTTGAAAAGAAGACAAAAGGTGGTATTAGTGGTACTTCCCCAACCTTTGACAGCTTGGAGTAGTATGGAAAAGTCTGGGGAGAGCTAGCCAGTTGGGTACCTTGTTGGGAAGGTCTGTGTTATAATTCAGTTTCTCTGTGTTACTTCATTTCTAGTATCTATTGTGTGATGACCTTACTTTTCTTTCACTCCTACTTATGAGGAGATTGACCTCTATCTCCTTATGCTTTCCCCTTTTTCTTTCTCTTTAACTTCTCTTGTATAACTTGACTCTCATGGACTGCTACCCTTCTCTGTCTACTTCTCTTGTAGTAGACATGTGTTCCTGATCTTCTCTAAAGAGTATTACATAATACATAGTACTTAAATATCCACACAGCCTATATGTTTTCTCATTCTTGTTCTACACAATAACAGTGTTATAACTTGCATCCACAACTGTTTGTTGTAACCTTGCTTCTCCTAGATCTCTCTCTTAGAGATAATCCTTGAGACTTCCCTGAGGACACAGTGTCTCTTTGTGAGTACCTCCCTCAGAGTAAGTATCCTAGACCTGAGAACACAAGTTCAACAACTCACATAATAAAAGAACAAGAATCTCATTCAGTTCCTCCTATTCAGAAGCAGGACCACCCTAGCCCACCCAAGATTTTCCCTTGGCGCCCCAGAGGAGCTTTTTGAGCCTTTGAAGATCTGGAAGAAACCAGAACACCCCAGAACACCCAGAATCCCTTAGACCTTGCAACCACCCCCCAAAAACAATCTTCTGTTGAACCTGGTCACTCACCAGAGCTATCTATGCCTCCATCCCCTGGAAAAAGAATAGCAGGAGGACAACCCTTCCTCAACCCAGCACTCCAACTGTCACCAAGGAAATGCTTGCCCCCAGCATTTTTAATACCCTCAACCAGTTCATTTGGTGCCCTAGCAAACCTTCCCTCATTCTCAACCACCCCTGTTGTATCCCCTGCCCCTGCTCCATTGGTACCACCTGCACCCCCAGCTCCCATTGTCCCACCTGTCCCAGTAAATCCATCAATGCTACTTTCCCCTCCTCCTCCACCACCCCCAGCCCTAGCCAACCCCCTTGTTCCCTTGACCAACCCAATGTCTACCACCACTAGAACCACAGAACTGAAAGCAACACTCCTTGCTGACTTCTCAGGAATACCAGAGGATGCCATTTGATGGATGAAAGTGATGAATGCCTACTTCACCATCAATCCCACCATTTACACCAATGACAATGAGAAAATCATGACCACTCTCAACAAAATGAGCAAGGGACAAGGAGTCCAATTCTCCGAGATGTGGGATGACAAGATGGCCAATGCCACCATCAAGGCCACAGACAAAACCTTTGCCAAATTTGCAGAAAACTTCACATCCACCTTCTACCCCTACAACTTGGTTGAAACATCCAGAGACAAGTTATACAAGCTCAAGCAGCAGAAGGAGGAAAAGAAAGATGAAAAAGGGAAAATAACCAAAGATGATGGCTTTCAAACCTGCATCACAAAGTTCCAAACCCTTGCTGCCAAGGCCCAGATGGGTGACACAAAGGAAACCATAGCACACCTTGCAGCTGAACTAGA
>JBBPMA010000767.1:0-17407 GCA_038090075.1 Xanthoconium purpureum | reverse complement strand
TAGCAGATAATAAATTTGCAGTTGATACCTCCTTTTGTTTCGGTTTCGCACCATCTGGTGGCATCTATGGAAAAATTGGAGAGGCTGGAACTGACATTCTAAGGGCAGCAGGAATTGGTCCTATCGCGAGATGGGTAGACGATCACATATTTTTCCGCATCCCACGTCGTTACCTCTCGGAGTTTAATCGCATCAGATCATTGATTGCCGAGCGCATTACCAAAGAAGGAGGTTACTGTGTCAGAGGTGGACGCTCATGGATAGCAGGCAGAAAACTACCCAACGATGAAATCGAAGAGTTCGACGAGGATATGTCCTCACCCATCCAAGACCTATCACAATCTTCTCCCCGAACCCACGAAGATCAACAATTCTGCTACAACCTGAACGACATTGATAAAATCACTGATCAACTCGGCATTCCCTGGGAACCATCCAAAGACATCCCCTTCACCCTGAAACCGACCTTCATAGGTCTAGAATGGGACTTATCAAAACGCATGGTAACCCTAACCGAGGCCAAACGGATCAAGTACGTCAATGCGCTCATGGATTGGAGATCCAGACGCACTCACTCGTTAGCGGAGGTGCAGAAACTACATGGTAAATTACTCCATGCGTCGCTAATACTCCCTGCCGGGCGAGCATACCTCACCAACCTCGAGGCAATGATCCCGATATTCGGTGACACACCCCTCATGCCCAGAACCCCACCGCGGGAAACCCCAGAAGATATAGCGTGGTGGATAAATACCCTCTCGCGCCTCCCTCTTCCCTCCATCCCCATCTCCCCCCCAAGTCAAGTCGCAGACTTTCAGGCCTTCTCGGATGCAAGTTCAGGCTTTGGCATCGGCATCACCATTGGTAGCAGATGGCGTGCATGGCGCCTCAAACCAGGCTGGGACACAGACGGGCGCGACATCGGCTGGGCTGAAGGTCTCGGATTTGAGTTCCTCATCCGTGCGATCTGCGCTTCCTGTCCCCCCGGCTCATGTTTCAAGGTTCTCGGGGACAATATCGGTGTCGTCAAGGGATGGGCAAACGGTCGTAGCCGGAACCGCAAGGTCAACCACATTTTCCGCCGAATCCACAGCATCCTCCAGGATTCTAAATGCCAGGCTATCGCACGATATGTCCCCAGCGCCAGCAACCCGGCAGACGGCCCTTCACGTGGGGTATATCCCCCCGCACATCTCATCCTCCCCCAAATCCCAATCCACCGCGACCTCCTGCCCTTCGTCGAGGATTGCCACCCCAACCTCAACCCCCCTCCCTCGTCATTCACACTCCCTCCTAGCCATTCTAGAACGAAACAGACCCCATAGCACCCTCTCCCAGCCAAACTCGTCTCCCCCGTCAGGCGGTCATGGGAACCCCCAAACTTCCCCTGCCACTGTCATTCCCGGCCCGCATCAGACGGCCCAAGGCGGAAAACACCCCCTTCTAGCGCCATCCTCGCTTCGACCCCTCTGTAAAGCGAAGGACCGCCTAGCCCAATGGTTGCCAGTTAGGCCGCGTGCAACGGACACCACCAGCCTCCTCTCCCCGTCCGACATCCAGCGCATCTACGAGGTAATCGCGCATGCATGGGCCGATAGCACCAAGGAAACGTACGGGTCAGGGCTCCTGGCCTTCCATATCTTTTGCGACAGCAAAAACATTCCCGAGCTGGGCCGGGCACCCGCCAACCCCACCGTTATCAAATCGTTCATATCCACTCTCGCCAGCTCGTACTCGGGTAGCGCCATCACTAACTACCTCAACGGAGTCAAAGCATGGCACATGATACATGGGATCAAATGGGCCCTGGACGGCCAGGAAATCGACATGCTGCTCAAAGCCGCCACAACCATCGCGCCCCCCCAATCCAAGCGCCCCCCTCGCGAGCCATACACAGTTGATACCATCAACACCATTCGTAGCGCCCTGAACCTTAATTCCCCCATACATGCCGCCGTCTTTGCCTGCCTGACGACCGCATTTTATGCCACGGCCCGCACAGGAGAGCTCACTGTTAAAACACTGCAATCATTCGACCCCACCAGCCACATTAAGCCGTCGGACGTCTCTACCGAGCAGGACCGGCATGGCAACGTTGTCACCAACTTCCGTCTCCCCAAGACCAAGACGGCCACAGGCGGAGAGAGCATCAGTTGGGCCAAGCAAGAAGGTCCCTCCGACCCCCTCGCGGCCTTCCAGAATCATCTCGCAATCAACAACCCGCCGCAGGACGGCCCACTATTCGCTTACCGAAATGGAAAGACTCATAAGGCGCTCACAAAGTCAAAATTCCTTGACACCTTAACCACCGTCTTGAAGCAGACAGGCCAGAAACCTCTCAATGGCCATGGCATTCGCATCGGATCAACCCTGGAATACCTCCTGCGCAATGTTCCCTTCGACGTGGTCAAGGTCAAAGGAAGATGGTGCAGCGACGCCTTTCTCGTGTACCTCAGAAGACACGCGCAAATTCTCGCGCCGTACATACAAGCGCGCTCCTCCCTGCACGAATCTTTCCTAAGGCTGACTTTACCGCCGATCAGATAATTAGTGAGTCCTCCACCTCCTAGTCCTCGGGCATGTGGCTATTGCTACTTGCGTCGTTGGACGACTACCGATCTGGGTTGCAGCTCACCACAGCCCAGGACCTCACGGAGCCGGACAGCGCTGCGCGCTGCCACCCACTCACTCCCCTCTCTCCATGCATTCTCGTAGCCACTTTCGATTTGTACCTACTCGCGTACATAGTACAAATCCACAGCCCCCTTTGTTCCCCACAACGTATCACCGAAGCACTATCCAAAGAGGATGTCCATTGATCCCAGCTGAACCCACGATGACGGAACCTCTCTAGATAACGTCTCAATACACGGATCCCATAACTCTTACATTCGTCTATCGCCAATTACCTATACTTGATAAAAAACGAACACCATCATTCCATACTCCCAACCTGTACCTCCTCGCCCTTTTTCCCCCTCTCCTTTTGAGCCTGCTCGACCTGCTCCTGGACATACTCGATCGACTTGAAGTACTTGACAGTCTTGACGTGGAGTTCTAAACACGTAGTCGTCAGGTCGGTTTACGACAATCAAACAATGCACATACCCGCGGTAGCATCCTCGTCGACGACGATCAATGCCCAAGAGTGGAGTTGGAGCGCCGAAAGCGTCCACTGTCATACCGTTCAATACCTAAATATCCAGGTAGAAAAAACAACACACCAAATGGTTCACACCCTCCTCTACACTCGGCAGTTCGGGCCGAGCAAAGGGAGAAGACAAAAGTCAGCAGGCCATGTTTCATGCGCATACAGCCACCGCTGTCGACGTTGACAAGGACACGCACCGATCGCTTTGCTCAGCGCAAGGGCCTTGCGCTGACCAGTCACCACCACCACGACCTCGCGCGAATCGAGCACGGTAGCGACACCCACCGTGAGAGCCATCCGCGGCACCTTGGAAACATTGTTATCAAAAAAGCGCGCGTTGGCCAGAATGGTGTCGTAGGCGAGCGTCTTGATACGTGTGCGAGATGCGAGGGAAGAGCCTGTCAGAGGACGATAAGGTGTCAAGCATTACGTCATATCGGGACGGGGACGGACCGGGTTCGTTGAAGGCAATGTGACCGTCCTCGCCGATACCGCCGAGGAAGAGCTCGATGCCACCATACGACTTGATGGCAGCCTCGTATGCATTGCATTCAGCGATGAGATCGGGCGCGTTGCCGTCGAGGATGTGTACTTGCGAGGGCGGTATATCGACTAGCGAGTCGTGAGCGCAAGAAATGTCACAATGGAGGGTACGCACTATGCGAAAAGAGCTCGCGGAACATGAATGTGTGGTAAGACTCGGAGTGGTCCCTCGGGAGGCCGACATACTCGTCCATGTTGAAGGTGACGACATGTTTGAAGCTGGTACGTCATTGTCATCGACGCCGCAGGGAGACAGATGAGATGGACGACGGACGAGAGCTTTCCCTCCTTGACGAGCTTGATGAGCGCCTTGTAGGTCGGGATCGGGGACGAGCCGGTGGGGAGACCGAGGACGAACGGTCTGTCGGCGGTCGGCGCAAAGTCGTTTATGCTGCAGAGGGCGTAAGCGGGTGTGTGTATAAAGCGGGGAAAAGGCAGACCGCTTGGCGATGTAGGTCGCGATGTAGTCGCCGACGGTGGCGGGGTCGTCGCGGATGATGAGACCTGCAGCCTCGTCAGATGCGCCCGGAGACACGACTCACAGCTCACGCATAGCTAGTCAGACGAGAGAAAGAGAGCAAAGAGATAGCTCAAAAAATCGGCCACATGTAATAACCCGAGACCCGTCCAGAGCCCGGGTGGCACGCACGCTCGCACTCGGATTGGCTGTCTTCTGTCCTGCACATGGTCGCCCCTTGCCATTTTCGGAAATGACACGTATTGCTGTCTCCTCTCCCCGCACGCTCCATGCGTCCAAGTTCGTCGGGTATGCATCCCGTCTCGACCACGCCGATCACGCCTCCCGCGTCATCGCACACATCGCCGCATTCCCCGCGCTGAAACGTGCCTCCCATCTCATGTGGGCGTACCGCACCACACTCCGGACTGGTGCGCATGACGGCGGCGAACACGGCGCCGGCGCCCGGCTCGAGAGACTGCTGGAGCTCCGCCACGACCAAGATACCATCGTCGCCGTCGCCCGCTGGTACGGCGGCGTCAAACTGGGCTCCGAGCGGTGGAGGTGTATCTCGGACGTGGCCAAACAAGCCCTCGACCGGCTGGGGTCCCCGAGGGCGTAGCGTCAACGAGGTACCATTTTGATGTACTGTCGCCGAGTCGGGCTGACGCAGATACCGGTCCAGGCAGGTGTACCGGTGTACGTAGCCAACCGTGTCGAGTAGCTCAGCGAATTCGTCAATCAAGTCTCGTTGGACTGATCCCTTGGCGTGCATGTCATGTCAGAAACATTGATGGACCCATTGCATCGTCACGAATCCAGGCCACCGCGGATGACACCTATGATCAGTCGGGTCGAACTATAGCCCGGTTCTACCAATAACTTACTTAACGGAAATGAAAACTCCTCAATCCAGTCCCCGAAGGGCGTCTCATTTCCGTTTCCCGCCCATATGTGTACCCACATGACGCATGCATCGACACCACATGGACATATGCAAGTACGTATGCGTGTCTCACCCTCAGGGCACGTGCCCCCGCTTCACACGAGGGAATCTAGCACGTTGCGTGATAACAACGTGCAGGTGTTTGCGCCCTCCAAGATTGGACGTCTTCCCGGATTCCGCCAGTAATCTCCCCGACGGAGGAAACCCGACTCGGAACAGGATCCGCCAGGCATAGCAAATGCATGAAACAACTCACGCTTGTAGTCGGACTAGCCGAAAGTATACCACCCTCAAGACGACAAGCTGCCAATGAGCAAAAAGTCGTGGTATTCAACCCAGGAAATCCCACTACAAGTCCGTACGATCAAGAGCAATGAAGGAGCGGTCGACGACATGGTATATAATTATCTATAATATGACTCAAGTGAAAGACAGGACGAATCGTGATCAAGACCATTGTTCAGAAGTTGCGTGTAGAAAAGGTGTATTTGGTATTGGCGAGGCCGACTCTTTTATTGGTAGCGTCATACACGCTATAGAACCGCTCCCTACAAAACACCCCACGCGTCAGTCCAACGCCATTCGGACCAAGAAAAAGCAAGATTGACGTACAAGAATGCATACCCATTCACGAAACCAAAGCTACCGCCAGGCGGCACCGGCACCGATCCGAAATTGTTGACGATCAAGTACACCCCGTCGGCGTCCCCACCAATCGCAGCGTTGAGCGACCGCGGCCAGATCTGCGCATCGGGCGTCAGCACAAACGGCACGCCGCCGATGAGGAACACGAGCGGTTCCAGCTTGGCGTATTGCTCCGTGGTGATTTTCAGCAGGCCGGTGTTGGCGTCCATGACGCCCCCAGTCAGGTTCTGGTATTTCTGAAACGCATCTGCAAAGGGCGTCAGTGTCTCAGACATCAACCATCCATCCGAGTCAAAGGCGCTCACCGTTGGCGATGAGGACGAGCGTGGTGCCCGTATCGACGATACCAGCGGCGTTCTCCAGGAGGGGCTCAAGTCCATAACTAATCGACTGATCGATGCCCCAATAGTGAGACGGAGGACGTCTCGTCGTCAACGGCACATAAAACACCGGTCCCCTAATCGCGTCCTTGTCCACCCCCCCAAATGTCAGCTCCCCGCCCATCGACTCGGAAAACGGGATAAAATACACCCCGAGGACCTCCTCCCTGATCGTATGCTGGGCGTACAGGTTGTCCAATACCGTCGGGACCGTGCCCCTGCTGCTGATCGTGCCATTCGTCAAGTCGGTCGGGCCGAGGCCAAGGATCCCATCCACGCCCTGGAAGCCTTGGCTCGTGTTCGCCACGCCGATGGATTGCTTATTGATAACGAGACTCGGGGTGAGCGTGAGCGTGTCGAGATACTCTTCCCCAGAGAAATTTCCACTCCCGTACTTGACCGACTAAGAACGCCCGTCAAGTCCAACGCAGGCGTTTGGAGGAACGAAGAAAGACGTACAACTTGTGCCCCCGTGTCCTGACTCGTCGCCGTCTTGACGTACGCTTTGCCCGCACCCACCCACGTGTTGGAACTCCCAGTATCGACGATGAGCGTGTCTACCAGTGTGGACGTGCCATGTTCAGCGCACGATGCCCACGCGTAACATGAATGAACCACGTACAGTTGGTCGGAGGACTCCCAATGCAAACCTGAGCTTGGTAGATGACCATGGCGTTCATGATACTATCTTCTGGGGCGCTGCGTTTCGTGACCTGACTACCCCCACCCTTTCCCAACAACGCCTGCACACGAGCGCGGTCCATCTCAGCGATATTGCGGTTCCCGAGCCCATTGATTCTAGTTGCAAAGCTGAGCGTAGCCTTGCCCGTGCGACGACCGACAGAAACCGCCTCGGCGAGAGTCGCGACCAAGGTGACAAGGATCAGGGAGAAAAGAGCTTTAGAGGGGAACATGCCAGCACGTGCCTGGGTCGACGGGTTGAACAGGAGGGACTAGCGCTAATCCTGAGTCCATACTTCAGCTCGTCTCCTTATAAGCCACGATGTGATCCGATGTGCGTTCCTGTGTAGAGCAGCCATGATGTATCAGCATTGGCCGGGCCATCAATTGAGTAATGGCGTTTTACGAGAATGCACGAGGGCTCGTACTGTTGGATCACTGCGGATGGTGGGAACACGTGGTCTGGCATTTACATCAACAAAACAAGAATAGCGCGTGGCACCAGCCCGCGGCAAAAGTGGGCTAGCGTATTACACTCTCTGTTTGGCTAACACATCACTTGGATCAGTGAGAAGGGAGGTACAACTCATTTTTCCACAGACAGTTCTTTCAAAGGAGGAAATGCCTCAGGAGAAAGCGTCCGGCGTGACTCAAAAAAGCAAGGCTCAACTAGGTCTCGCAATCTCCCCCGAAGTAGGAACAACTTTCGACGATCTCATGCCCCGACAAGGTAGAGTTCAAGGTAAACAATTTTCTTCCGTGCGGAGTGACACTAAAGAGACCGCTTACCTTGAAACTTGTTCTTGACGACGGTCATCATCCGAGAGTGTGGATGAGTCATGACTTGGTTATGCAACAAGGCACCAAGGTGGTCCATCATGGAGGAAACGCGGCTCTAATAGCCTGAATGATGGCGAGTAATGTGGCGCTGGCACCGTAACAGCGCGTCAAAACCGACAGACCATTGTCCTATATGAATGACAGTCGATATGGAACGACCGTTTCTCGCGATGTTCGTACTGAATCAAGGGCACCAGGTACAGGCACGCTTTCAAGACGCATACGTTGGTCTTGGTTGCTCCACCCCTGTGAATGTAATGTCGTACTTCAACGGAACGATGGTTTCACAGAGCTTGACCCTTTGTCCTAATCATTGCAACCCAGAACAACCACCCCAAAAGTCGGGGATGTCTGCGTCAGTGTGAGGAGCTGGCATGCGGGCGGGCGTGGGCAAGGGACCACAGGTGGAGTTCATCGCCATGTGAGATCCAAACAAGACAGCCTGTCGTTGATTGGGAGAATGGGTAAGCAGGGCAGGATTTCGCGCAAGACGTCAAGAATGCGCACCAAACCAGTGGGTCCCGTTTGAAACGGGATGAAAGGCTGTTCGACCAATACGCTCGCCGGGTGGGCGACGTTAGAACTCAGTCGCCATTGATACATTAGAACCGCAGTTGCCTCCCTTTCGAGCGCGAGCAATTGCCGTTCGCACATATATCGTTTCAAGAGTATCAACCGTGCAATCGTGGTCGCTACTCGCAACAACTTAATGTGCGTGCGCGAACGACGTTCGTTCGTGCACGTTTTCGTGCCGATCCATCCAGCGCGAAGAGTCACGCGTAGTAGCTCCTCGATCAAGCACCAGTCGGGATTTGCTGCCGGTAAAGCCGCCGTTCCAGTTTCGCTGGCTGTTCCAATACTCAGATGTTCTGACACCTTCGAGCACCATCGCTTTTCGGGCACTCTTGCCCACCAATAACGTGGCATATACATACTACATAGTGTGTACAAGTGCAAAGCCGTTGTCAACCTAGCCCGACCAGCGGGCGGCCATTGCAGTCCTGCACGTCATGGCTCATGAGGGGCTGAGACTCGTCATCGTGGAGCTGAGAGAAGTGTTTTGAGGATCCCTTGCAGAAAGGTTGAACAATTTAGACCAGATCAACAATGTGAGCGACAACATATACATACCGCCTTCAAAGTATGAGAATAGAAAAAACCTAACGTGTCTCTCATATCCCTTGCGAATATCTTGAGGCCTCTGCCGACAGTACACATAACTCTCCCAACACCTACTAAAATCCATTCGAGGGCCCTACAGAGATGTTGAAGGACGATGAGACCAGCTCCGTCTTCTCGCCTGGCTGTTGCGACCATGTTGAAGTACGGAACATTGAAGGCGAAGAAGATGACTGAGAGCATTGCGACAATCATGACTTTCGGGGGGAAAGAGATCCCTGCAAGCCATGATAATACTGCAGCAAGGTTAGTCATTAATATAGTAAAATGGTATGAAAGCATACACTCTCCAGGCGACACTGCCGCCCCTAAGAGCACGGTGTAGCCGATCGCAGCCAAGAAGAGCCCGTGGTAACAGAGCCACCACAGGACGACGTAGTGTCGCACTTGTGAAATAGCACTGAACACGCCAAGGACTGTCGTCAAGACTAAGGCGCCCACGAAGAAAAGCAGGCTCCGAATGTGGGGGAAGGGAGGAGGTTGGGAGCATACCTCAGAGGCGAGGTATGGAGTAAATAAGACAGCGCCAGCAAAGATTGTTATGAAAAATAAGGTCTCGATGAGGACCAGCAAAACGTTTCGCTGCCTAGGAATGATGGAAATCATGATGCTTGTAGGTAGGTTGTTGTCAGTGCCAGCAGTGACGACTCGAGTGAGCAGTAATTAGGGGTTTCATAGCTAGATAAAGGTGTGACCGGTGTGACGTAGTCACAGTCGGGTTACATAATGCAATCCGAGACCTGAGGCCTGAAGCTTGAAGCTTGAAGGCCTGAACGTTGAGCGCTTAAGCTAGGGTCCAGCACCATTGTTGCAATCCCATCTACTTTGTTGCATACATGACCCAAGCTATATGCCTGGTAGCCTTCCTCATAGTCCCGTAGGTGACAGCATTCTGGAATGGCTTCAAAGGATTCTATTTGGTCCAGGTTTGGGTCGACGCAGCACAAGCCATAACTCGTAGGAATTATGAGGTCAGCAGGTTCAGCCGAACGGACCGAACGGGGGAACCTCGCCAAGATTATTCCTGGACCCGAAGTTGGTCCAGGGACAGAGTGGCTCAGGGATTTTGTATCGAGCGGCCCAGGGAAATGGACATCTGCCTGTGACTCCGACGTCGAAAGCCCCTATCCCTTTACTCACTGACGCCCGTTACTTGCCCCTCGGCGTCGTCCTCGATTGCTGTTGTCTTTACCTCGCGTCACAAGTTTGAAATGGTTTCTTCTCAGACACTCGTTTACTGTAAGCTTTACATTTTTTGTGACACTCCTACTCTATTTACCTTCAATCAGCTTGATGCACGGTATTCGCCAGTTGGTGCTTGCGGACGAGTCTTGTCTCACAGATACCACGGGGAGTTACGGTCTGCTCCACAGAGGCTTTGTTTACATTTGGTCTTTCTTCCGTGGCCCTCGACCCTCGCGCAATTTATCCCACCGGCGTCTTCCTCCCTGTTCACGCAATGCTGCCCTGTTCGCAAACTAGTCGGGCAATACCAGTACCTCCGTATCGCCCACCTTCGCGAGCTTGTGCGTGTCCATGGCATTCCTTTCACTTCCGAGTAGCGGCACGCATAGTTGGTGGAACGGGGAATGCGATTGCCCTCGAGTCCATTTACTTTTTGAGCCAACCATGTGCTCTCATCAGAACTTTGTGTGGCCCTTGGAGCTCCCTTTCCTTCACCTACCTGCAGATTTACGTGCTGAGCAAGTTAATCATGCGACCGCTGCCCTTGGAGCATGCCGCGTCCAAATCAGAGGCCTCCCTTCCTCATGAGGATAATTGAGCAACATCGTCGTCAGTGAGACACACCAGAAGTTGGTTTTCCTCATCTCATGGTGGAGGACGATAAGTTGGCCGTCGTCGCTGGACGGCAGCAAAGCATGTCACCGACCGGATTTGTGGAGGGGGCGCGCTCAGTCTACGGTTGGGGGGTGTTAAAGAGCCTAGTTAAAACTCTTTCACCTTCAGCGGCCGTGCTTCGTGTGCTGCGCAATGGTTGTCTCCCGACATCTGTTTTGCCTTCTATGTACAATCTTGGAGCGTATCAATTGAGTTCACACGGCCTTACCGTACACGACGCTCTCAGTTCATATAGTCGACGATTGCGATTATTGACGCCGTGGCTGAGGTTGGCAGCATGCAGTGTGGAACGCACAGGGTGAGACAAAATTGAAGCAAACACTCGACAGGACACAGTGAGGGCATTGGTGCTCAAACGGGCTTGGCAGAGGGGGAAATAGGCGTTGGATCTCGAAAGGACAAGGTGAGTTGGACGGTGATGCTCGAATGAATCCTGAGCGCGGTGAGGGGCGTGTGGTGGTGCAGACGAGCAGTGGCACTTGCATAGCGGGTGTCACTTGGGCTTGAAGCTTGAGAGTATGTGCGATCGTGCTCGAACGGAGAGGGGATATCTTTGCAATCTGGAGCACGGAGTCCACAAATTTAAAAAGACACGGCAATATGAAACATTACTGTCCAACGTACAATAGTCCACAGAAACATATGCTACGTTGAACCACTAAATAAAGTAGTCCTGCGAACCGAGCCCTTCCTCTTGTCGTGAGGCCGAGATCCACATGTTGAACATTCCTGAGACTATTCAGTTTGGTTGGGTCATAGTACCTGGGCGAGGACCATACGTACCAACTTACTACCTGGTGCCAGCCATGTTTCTATGTCCTTCGCGCTGACCGCCAAGAGCGCCCTTCCAACGGTGAGAACAGTCCATCCGACGCCCAAGACAACATTTTCGATGAACCAACAGACGTGGTGGATGACGATCAATCCAGCATGATCATCCGCTCTCGCTGCTGCCATCATCATATTCGAAAATGGCACATCGACCATGATCTTGTGAAAGGGTACTAAAAACATCAGCACCGCGATGACTTTACCCCGGGAGATTTGGATCGGCTCTGAAATAGCTATGGTGATGTGAGTGCATGGTAGAATGTGTAATGGCAAATCGTACATGGGGCGGATGCTGCAAAGAAGAGGTACAAACTGTAGCAAAACTCTGCCAAGTAGATGCCGTGGTAGAGAAACTGCCAGCCTCTTGCACACGGCGAATTTCTCTGTGTAGCACTGCAGATGCCAAGGAACAAGACGAGGGCCACGGCACCTGTGAAGATGCCAAAGTTCAGAACATGAGAGATAGGGGGTTCATATGCGAGGGATGTGGTAATGATGACTTGAACGGAAAAGTAGGAGAAAGTGGCGTTGAGTGCCGAGAAAAAGAGCGATTCAACGAACACGAGAGGTCGGTTTTGATGGCTAGGAACAAAGGACATGGTGGAGCAATTGTGGTTGTAGTGTACGTATGGAGTGTAGCATCTACAAGCACAAAAGAGAACACTACCATTTTGGGGCGAAATCCGATTCCGACAGGGCAACCGCCAACTTGGGAGCCTCTCGGCTAAGTATGTATCTGCCTTCGAAGAGGATGTTCATCATCATGTGGGGGGATGGCTCCCGATTGCTTTATACTTTCTTAATGCTAGATGGTCACTCCTCCCCGTCATCCTTGTCTACGGCAGAGCGAAGGTCCCCTCTCGACGCTGGTGAAGGGTGAGCAACAACGGATGAACGGTCTGACCCAGGTCCGACACTGACAGGTGAGCACGCGCCCTCGATGCCCATTGCTAGCGACGAGTAACTGCACCGAACTCAAAGCACATTTCCAACTGTCCAGCTCGACGGCCACCTTGGACGCCCTGGGTCAGTACGTAAGGAATGATGGTTTGATTTCCAGGATATTAGATGGATGAGACAAGTGTACGAAGAATTGATCGAACCATTCAAAATAAAGGCTATTAGTTACTCATGGATAAGGTGTACGGGGTATAAGCCAGGCCAACTCTTTCGTTGGTAGTGTCGTATACACTGTAGAAGCGCTCACTGTGAAACGACAAGCGTCAATGTCATCGATGATTTATGGAACGTCAGAAGAGCGAGGTTCGACGTACAGGAATGTGTATCCGTTGATAAAATCGAGACCAGAGCCGGATGGGGTTCCGACGTCGCTGACGATAAGATAGATCCCATCAGAGGTGCCACCAATGGCGCTGTTGAGCGAACGAGGCCAGATTTGCGCATTGGGCGTCAGCACGAACGGTACACCTCCGATGTTGAACTCCAACGGTTGCAATACGTCATACTGCGAGGAGGTGATCTTGAGGAGACCGGTAGCAGCGTCCTTGACTCCGCCAGTAAGAGACTGGTATTTTGCAAATGCATCTGCGAATGAAGACACAAAACATCAGCCCTTCGTATGAGTCATTCATCCTCAACACGCCACTCACCGCTGGCGATGAGGACCAGGGTAGTGCCAGTGTCGACAATACCAGCGGTCGATGATAGGAGAGTGTCGATACCATATTTAATTGATTGATCGATGCCCCAGAATTTGGACGCAGGAGAAGTCGTCGTCAACGGAACGTAGATCACAGGGTCCGTTGTGGCGGACGCATCAACACCGAAGATCAGTTCTCCACCCTTGGAATCGGAAACCGGCTTGAAGTAGATCCCTAGCACCTCCTCCGAGATCCTTCCTTGAGAGAGAAGGCTGTCCAACACCGTGGGGATCGTGCCTCCCATGTTAAGGGTACCGAGCGTCAAATCGGTAGGACCAACGCCGAGGATACCATCGACGTTGGAAATCCCTGAGGTCGAGCTAGCTACACCGATGGACTGTTTGTCGATGACCAGGTCAGGGGAGAGCGTGACGGTATCAAGATACTCTTCTCCAGAGAAATTCCCACTCCCATAAGACACTGACTACGAGTGCTGTTCAATCGAACAAGATTTGGAGAACAAAACAAAACAAAAAAAGACATACGACTTGCGCCCCAGTGCGCTCACTGGTTGTTGTCGAGACATATGCCTTATTGGCACCCACCCACGTGTTGGAACTTCCAGTATCGATGAGGAGTGTGTCTGTGGGCGTTCAATGTTCAGCTCGATATCCCCACGTGTACAATGACTACTGAACCACATACAATCGGTTGGTGGGCTACCAATGCCGACCTGAGCGGCGTAGTTGACCACGGCGTTTGTGATACCAGCGTTGAATCCGCTACGTTTTGTGGGCCGCCTACCTTGCTTCATTGCCTGCGCACGGGCGAGATCCTTTTGAGCAACATTGAGGTCGCCGAGCCCATCGATTTTTGTGGAGAAGCTAAGGGTAGCCTTGCCAGTACGACGATTGACAGAAACCGCGTCCACGGCAGTCACAACTAAGGTGATGGGGATCAGTGACAAAAGAGCGTTAGAATGAAACATATCAGTGGGTACTTCGACTGGTGGTCTGAAAGTAAAGAGAACTGGTTCTGAGTTCTTGCTTCAATTTGGCCTTTTATGCGACATGACTCTCGGGATATAAATACGTCTTCACGTTCCCGTGCGGAACTTGACAAGAATCATCCATGAGAAAAGCCTATCATATTATTAGCCGAGCATCAAGCATTGGTTACGACCTCCCGGGCCACAGCAAGCAGTTGGGCATGTGTCCCAGGAAACTTACACGGTAAACGCACAGTTTGCATGAGGATGAGGGAGAAAGAGAAATGCGACGAAAAGAAAGGCAAGAGTATGGAAGCCAGGACAACCGTGCTCACGTGACCCATCAAAAACTTGAGCTTCGATACCATGTATAGATAAATTTCTTTGGAGGACCTCGCACACCCAGGTGACACCCTCAATCCAATTGATGCTCACGTTCTTATTAGTTGTGGCCATAAGTTACTGAAGTAAAATTAAAGTACTGTAGTGTGATGTAAGTAGGTAATCTAGATAATTCCAACACTCCCCTCAGACACGAGAGGCTAAAACAACAGATGTAAGTGTTCGCCTTAATGGATAGAGAATAGAATCGAAGGGAAGTATACCAAAATGACTTGTTAAACGAATGTATCGTGGTCAGTATGAATGAGTGGTATCGCCCATTGCGCTGACTGGAGCGGTTACCTGATTTGGAAAGTCGCCGCTCGGGCATGCATTTGCGCTGTCTAAGTGCATGCGCTCGTCCTCGATCGACTCCAGCGGCCTCGTCTTCGCGTATCGCGATCTGGGATCGCCCTTGCGTCGTCTATAGTCAATATACATTATATCCTCCGCACCCGATTCGCCCGATACGGCCTCGACGCGTCTGTGTGACCTGGTAGGTCCATCTGCTGTGGCTGACACTTGTAGGCCGCGTTTTCAATCCTCCCCGATGACATGGTGGGTTTGGATGGGTGTAAGGTCGTTTATGGTGATTTTGGAGTGGACTATACGGCCTAGGTACGTCGCTCGTCGTGCGCTGGCGCGTCTATTTCGACTCGTTCCGAGTCGCGGTGCGGTGCGCTCGTTGCGCCGTCCTTACCACCTTCATTCCAATCGCATTCGCCGCCGTTGAAAACGTCTTGGCGGTCCCAATCGTCCTCGGTACTGCCCATTGCTACCTGCTCGCCCTCTGGGTCTCCTGGCCATCTCGACCTGGCGTATTCGTTTCGGCGTCACCGTCGCTCTTGTCGCTATGGCAGCCCTTGCCATCGTCCGCGACGTCGTCTGCATCGATTCTGCGCCACCAACGGCCCTCGACGTCTCCCAAGGTGTTCTGTCCCACTCTATGGCCTCCCGGGTTTATATCTCGACGCGACGCGTTTGTTGCGTCGTCGCGCCGCTTCCCGTCGTCCTCAACAGGGCTTCCCTGGTGGTCCTGGAGCTCGTCTGGTGCAGCCGTTTCGCCGCCCGGCTCATCTGGAGCCTCTGGAACCTGCTTGTGTGAGTTCTCTTCTTCCCTTCGCTCCAACCGGTCGCTGACGCGTTCCGCAGGTTTTTTGGCCAGTTCCCAGCATCCCCGACGCTCCTTGACGCTCCAACACTCTATACTGGGCTTACAGACCCGCAAATCTTGACGCACCCGTAAGCTTTCGATTTGTCTGTAAAAACCATTCTTGGCCTGATGATACATTTATCTAGGAGCGTTGGTGCAGGACAGGATCTGTTCGGTGAGGGAAACCTTGCAATTAGTGTAAAGCTCTTCATCAAGGAGCACGTTTGCAGTGACTTTTGCTGATGGCCAGACTTTGAGTTAGCTCCCCCTGCGAGTGTCCTTGATATCAATCTCTGATGTCACACATACTCTCCATGTATACTAGACACTTTTCGAACACTTCTTGATGATGGGAATATTCTTTGGTCACTACGAAGGATTATTTAGAGTGCATGAGGTCCTGCTGATGCGTTCACCCTATCATGGTATTGAAACTACGTTTCGTGGTAGTCACATGAGCACGGTTGTCCTGGCTTCCATAGATAGTTGTACTAGTACCCAAACGAGTAGCGATGGCGTGGAGCCCTTGGCACATTGGCTTCGCCGAAAGAAAGATGGAGGTGTCCTATTTTTTGAACTTTGCTGATAAGCACGACGTGTCTACGCTTCTTCCTGTCGTCTATGCAGATAGGGACGTCGTTGGAATGGTTATCATACCGCTGAGTCACATATCATACGAACTGTACGCACAACGGCCGTTTCGACATACGAACGGAGGACAACAAGTCAGTTTCATGACCTGGTTAAATTTAGTACTCGATGACGAGCTCCAAGATGTATAGGTTCTCTGTTTCCTGGATATTTTGAGTGAGTGATGATGCCGGCAAGGTATGTGACAGATGAGAAGAATCCAACATGTTGGTCATGGTGTAACATGTACACTGGGTAAGATGACTGAGGAAAACAACTCTGATGTTTCATGCAGGTCAGTGCATTAAAAGAGGACCCAACTTCCAAAGAGCACCCAACTACCTTGTTGAATTGCTTCGAGTCGAATCTTACACGCCTCACGCACCCAGGAACTCAAGGAACACATAGGAAGTTTAGAAGGACGGCACTTGGTTTGCAGTGTTCCGAGAGAGAATGCGACGGGATTGGTGGGCAGGTTGCAATGACACTGCGTAATCTCCTTGATGCCTGCCTTTTCGAGAACTTCCATCTGCTGCAAGTTTAGAACCACCAGCCCATTCCTTTCTCATAGTCTAAGTTCACATCAGTGAGAAACGTCTGTTATGAGCAGTAATGTTACTAATGTACACACCAGATAAACACATTCTTGTTCATATTGCTGTTTAAGTGAATACAGTGGTTAGCATACTACCTGCCTAGTAGTGGTGTGCACATACCTTCTTTTGATCTGCCATCAGACCTTTCCAGCAAGCTGTAAAGCTGTTTCCATTCCTGGTCACATTGACCTGTTTGAGCCATCAATACACACACAATGTACTATGACAAAGAATTGATCATTGTGGACAATGTAGTGAAGGTAGAATACTCACTGTCCTGTTCTCACATTTTGTGGCTTCCATGTGCTCATGGTACTTGTCTTGGTACTGGTGGTGCTCCTTGACTCTGTTGTAGTGATACCACTAGGGAAAGACATGGGTATGGGTAACCCACATGGGTCATGGGTATGGGTTGGTATCAGGCAACCCATGGACCCATGAACCCATACCCATAACCCATGGTCTACCCATGGGATTTTTTATTGAGTGATAATTTCTAATAAATATTCAGGTACATCAGGAAATTCACTCATTACTTAATTTAC
>JBBPMA010000766.1:0-17417 GCA_038090075.1 Xanthoconium purpureum | reverse complement strand
GCGTAGTTTTCATCTTTCAAGGCCTGATCACCGATGTCTTGAAGTTTGTCAAGACAAGCTCTTCTGAAGTCTGGAAAAAGCTGATCATTGCCATCCGTATCGGTATTCTTATCACTTACTTGACGACCAGTCCGATAGTTCTACATGCATCGCAATCTCCCTCTGATACGTATTCCTCACTTCGACGAAGAGGTGCGCAGCTTGTGAGTTTCCGGCATCCAGTAGTGATTCGCATTTTCTCTGTTGAATCTGGATTGCCAGACCACTGAACTTCCACCCGAAGATCTTGTGGAGTGGGTTAGTATTCGTCAATCGAAGTTGGGGGAGAAAACGTTATTACAAATGAAACAGTCCACATTTCTCGACTTTCCTCGTGGGGAAAGATGGCCGGCATTCGTGCTTTATGGAAGGATTCCATGGCGCTATCAAAGTTCTTCTCAGACAAGTGCATATTTGCCTGAAGAGGTATGTGAGTCGAGACAACAGTTCACCACATTCAGGACGTACCTGGACAAGCAACAACAACCTTTGATCTGAGCCCAACCTGACTACACTGGATATCTCCCTGTCGTACTCCCCGGACAAACAAAAGAGGATGCTCTGTGAACATCAAAAAGCAGTTCACGAAATAGGACGTCGACACGAACCTGGATGACTTCCAGAAGGGAAGCATATTTATCTGAGCGGTAGGTCTGGAATACTCGAATCTGCCGCTTGGCTAACTCCAACTCCTTCTGGTTGGTAAGGGCTATGACCTTTGCGATCTGACCTATTGCGGACGGCTGCATGAGGAGGGACTAATCGGATACTCAAGTAAACACGAGCTTTGAAGGCTAATGATATGTTACCTTCTCGGCGTCCTCCAATGCGGCCTCCTTCAATGCGCCGTCCTCCAATCTAGCGTCCTCTTTTACGCGACGGCATCGTATAATAGCCCGGTTCGCAAATGTATTATGATCAAGCGTGGCTGCAGATGTCTCGATTTCTGTTGTGAACACTTCCTCCGCACTGTCCAGAAAGCTATGAAGCCATGGTTTGACTGCTGCATTGCTGATGCTCATGAGGGGTAACGAGAAAGTGGTCTGCGAATGACGGTAGCACGACTTAGAACAACAGCAGATCATAGGCGGCCACTTACGGGAAGTTCTTTCTTAGTCGGATCCTCTTTGTGGCGCGCACATGATTCGGGGGGCCCGGTGGTGGCCTAATGGCCGGTCATGAGACCAAGTTGCTCATACGAGTAAAAATACTCACATCGGTGAAGTAAGAGGTATCGCTCAGGAGCCTTCGAAGGTTCCAAATGGTGAATTTCGTGTCCGCTCCCACTACGAGATAATCATTCCCGGGAGAGAAGGCAATGCAAGACACGTTTCCTTCATGCTTAAAGGGTTCACCAACTTGCTGGCGAGTAGCTGTGTCCCGAAGTACCACGGAGTTGTTTATGGAATACGCGATGAATTTGTTGTTGGGTGATAGGACGACGGACGAAGGATGGCTGACGCCACGAGTTGGCCACTGGTAGATCAGGGATCCATCATCGGTGTTGATACATTTGATCTGACCCTGGGACACCGCAAAGATTTGTGGCCGATGGGTAAACCAAGCGAACGTGACGTTGGAAACGGAGAGGTTCGAGGTGACCGAAATCGGGATGGTCAGAAGTTTTTTCCCAGAATTGGTAGCGAAGATTCGGACTGAGCCAAAGAGAGTGGCCGTAGCGATACGCTCGCTACAGGGACAAAATTTGACTGCGACCACGTTGTACTCGTGTTTGAGCGGGTCAAGGCGCCTTTCACCCGTAGATATGTCCCACACCTCGACCATGCGGGCATCGGACCCTGTTACAACCCACTTCGAGTCCGAGGAGATATCGATGGTCCTCACCCCGCCGGTAGCATGACGTACCACCAGCTTGCCTTTCGCGTCCCAGATCGCGAATCCATCGGTGGTACCAGTGACGATCCGGGACCCATCATTGGACGCAGCGACGAAGAGAACGATTGTGCTTGACTCGATTGGTTCCCCCATCAACTGATCGTCTAGATGGCGTAATTGAACCGTACTCTCTTCCCCGCTGACGATGCGAAGGCTTTTGCCAGGCAGGAAGGCCAGCGCTCGTATTTTGGAATCAACATTTATCTCTTTAGGCGTGCCTAGGTGCTGATTTAGTACCAGCAACGTATTCAGGATAGTTGATACGTACCTTTCGCCCCAAACAGACCCTGGAAGAAATCCATCTTTGCCAACCGCCCGTGTGCGGCGGACAGCCTAGCGATACGGCGGAAGAACCGAGTCTGGGTCGAGGGCAAAGTTAACCTCCCACGATTGCATATCTATAGATGACTTCCGCCATGATGCGTTCGCCACGTGATTTACGAAATGATTTTTTTTCGGTAGAGCTGTAATACGAAGATAGGGTGTCAGATGGAATGGCTCTTATACCCGAGGAATACACTCGCAGTATATCATGGCGATCATGTCCTGGATCGACTAGTGCTCTTCTTCGCTCTTACGCACTTGACGCTCAATCATCTTCCTCAAACACAGGGACACGAGAGCGCAACTTGAGTTGGGTGACCCTGAGGAACAGGTAAATTTAATCCCCATCAATGCGCAACAGGACGCACCTTCTCCAGATGCCACTTTAATGGTCGCGGAACCTCACAGTGGGGCGCTGGCAAACGTTAGGTGTGGGCTCATAACCAACGCTTTCGCGAACTGGCGCGATGCTGATACGAGGTGTGAATGACTGATCCGTGAGAGTAATATTATATGCTGCCCACCCCAAAATACATGACATTCGCTATATGGTAGCCACGCCGGACTCGGTCCATAACCCCGCAGTAGATGGTCTGCATAGATCAAGCAGGGTGGACCAAGTAAAATCGAACCCAATGGTCGAGACCGGACAAAAAATCAGGGGATTGGGAGAACAGTCCATTCTTGCGGAGAACCAAGTCGCGAGGGAAGTGTGAACGCACAGGTGAACGGGAGCGTGTTTACGCGCGCTGGAAGCAAGAGAATGCAGTTCTCCGGCTGGGACTTGGACAGCTAACTTGGAGTGTGATGCCGAGAAAGACGGTTGAATGAAAGAAACGAAGGTCTGTAGAGAGGTGATCGTTTACTGAACGTTTGAACACGGTTTGTATGAGTCGTGATGTTTGACCAATGGAAACCGTGAGGCGGATGGGTTTCCTCGCCTCTTGTGACTTCCGCAAGACGACCGCGGGTGCAGTGGTATTTGTGATCCAAGGGTTGTGTAAAGGAGTCATAGTTGACAAACAATTACCGTGTTCCCCTGGCCCGCGGTCTCAGAGCATCGGACAACAACACACGGTTACCATATGTAAATACTTGCAATGGTCAAAGGACGAGAAAGTACGCCATAAGCGTCCGGCGTAAGAGATATCTGTGAAGAAAAAAGTAAAGTGACCACCGCAGGGGTCGAACCTGCAATCTCCTGATTCGTAGTCAGACGCGATGCCATTTCGCCAGGCGGCCGACATTGACGTAGGCGATGGCACACCTATATTCGCAGATCCATCGATCAAATTGGTGTGAATCCGGATCTAGAAGATTGGGGAGGTAGTCTTGCGTCGGGGTGGCACAAGTACTCCGGGATGGCTAATGAACGATTACCAATCGTCGAGGCACTCCGAATGATGTGCTTTAGACCTCCAGCCCGCTCTGAACCTGTTGCATGATGAAGGATATCTTGGAAATCTGAGTCGCATATCGCGTATGTATATGCAGCCAAGTCACTGCTGCGACGGGGAATAACATACAGAGTATTGCATCATACCACGTGACGAGCATCAATCCTTTATATACTTCTATCCCGATCGTGTTTAGACCTTCCTGCCTCATTTTCTCTTTCTCCCCATCATCCACCTTTGATCACCCTCGTAATTCATCGACATGAGCGCCAGACAGGCCTTTGTACCACGTCCGCCGTCTCGGCTGCCAACGACCGAACCCCACCCACACACGACAGATACGCGCTCGAAAGACGGGGACAATGCCATGTTTGTCAACGGGAACGGAAAGGCACGATCAATCTCCGCCTTCTTCGGTCAAAAACGAGGTATCGGAGTCGACACTGCTTCGTCAGGAGGACCTACGCCAGGAGCAGGCCTTGAAGCGAATACGAGTGCCAAGAAGCGGAGCTTCGAGGGGGTTCTGAGGCCAGTGATGACCCCGATGTCAATCATACCGTATCCAACGACAGCGCAGCCTGGTGGGGCAACAACACAACCCTTCGCTGGACAAACCCCGAGGAAGACCGGAGGACCAGGAGCGTTCGAGTTTCAGAAACCCATGACGCCGGTATCTGTACCGAGGGGCCCGAAGAAGGGATTCGAGGTCTTCGCGGAGAACCGGGAGGACGAAGAGACCTCCAGTGAACACGCGCAAGAGAGCAGGATCGTGTTTATGGGACCTGAAGACGAAACAGATATGCGCGCTCGTGCTGGGACTGGGATAGGTGGGTATATGCGCGGGTTCGAGGTATCCGAATGTGGCGGGTTACGGTCGGGTTTGGAGCGTGACATCGCTGCACCGGTACCAAGGTATGCGCTTCGGGGACTCGGCGCAAACCCAGAGGAAGAAGGGTGTGAGATGGATGGCATATTCGCCCGTTCTTCGAGACCCTTGGGAGCGACGACTGAGGGGGAGGTAGGTATCGAAAAAGCTAGTAACCCGCAGAGAAGCCTCGGGGGAACGAAACGTGGGCTGCGTCGGGAGGACATGGAAGAGGGCGGGAGGCATACTGACGAAGACCACCAAACCCAGAGGTCCGCAAAGAGAACGAAGCGGGTGCAGAACGACCCAGATGTGAGTGATTTGTCTCACTTTTCTTGGACGGATGCGATTATGAATAACACCAGGAATACTTTCCGATGTCAAGTCCTCAAATCCCGCCGACGCCTAGGCTTGCGACGACATCTGTTGATACGCTGAACCCTTCACTATTAGTGGGCTCACTACTCGAGAACATTGTAGAGTTTGTCAACCTTGAGGAGATTGAGGCAGATTGGAAGCGATGGAAAGAGTGCACGACGGAGGAATGGCTGGAAGGCGCTGATGGTGAGCTCTCCGAACTCTGATCTGATGAAACCCATGTGTTTGGCAGCGCTCGCTCAGGATTACACGGACGTACTAAACGTGGTGCGCAGTACCAACCTAATGTTCATTCTGATCGTTCATGCTATCCTTGCTGGTGACACAGGTCAAGAATCACCTGACGTGAGTGTTCAGTCCATCAATGTACCATTCAAGTGCATCGGTATTAACCCACCATTGCAGGGAAAAGGTCATGGCGTATGCGAAGATGATATCTTCGGTTGAAGAAAGACAAACAGAAGTGAAGCGCAACATCGAGGTGATCCACGGAAAAGGGAAAATCGTTCAGGAGAACATCTCGAAACTGGGAACGAAGAAGTGACATCCGCATGTATGATTTCAGTCGCCTGTCTGACCGAAATTACATCATTGATGCAGGCGATTTGGGGTGACGACTGGAAGGACAGTTGGACGGACGTATTCGTGTCTGTTCTGTTGCGCATGTAACATTCGTGGTTTACGCTGTGCTGTTTAATTAGTGCTTCAAGGCAAAAAAGAAATGTGGCGGACGACATCCAGACCGTGCTCCTCAGGCTGTGTCTTCTACCAAGAAAAGTGAACCGCACTTGCATCGGAAGTGACTCCACTTTCCAGGGTCCCGGGCAACTTGAGTGATAAAACACGTTCGTCTTTTATAGCGTTGTGGGGAACTCATAAAATCAACACACGTGACAAACGAACCGCGTCCGTTCTTTTGTTCCCACACTTGCTCGTTGTATCTCTTTCGGAGACCTTTCCACTTTTTCTTTTCTTTTCTTCTGTTCCGCTCTTTCATCACGGTCAAGAACGTCTCTCACGAAGTTTCTACCTCAATAATACTGACCTGTCAGGTTCGTGACTTTCTTTTTTATGATCCGGCAAGCCCTAAACGGTGTCTTTCCCTTTGCAGGGTCTACACATTCCCTCGTCCATTACCATTCCTCAACTTGCCGCTTGAGATGGCAGGCACACAACAATTGCCTGCGTGGCTGACGCTCTCGTCAACGGTCATCACGAATTCGAACGGACAGCCAATTGCGACTCATACGACGTTATTGGAGTTACCCTTGACCTACTATGGGCCCAGTGTAGGTATTGCATTCTATGTCCCATACTCTTGCATTACCCAAGCAAGGGTACAATTAGAGCAGTCCACTGTCGTGCACAGCTCTAGAGCGCTGTTTTCACCGGAAGTATCGTCTTCCGAAGAACGGAGCTCAGATTGCGAAGCATGTAATGATGTCGTTAAGGCGATGACTGATAATGCGTTCTAGATACCCCTTGGAACAAATGGGGTCTGGACCTACGGTGGCCTCACTCCTCCTGCGTCTATGCCTACGTCATCTACAGCGACACGTACAACAACCCTCTCCTCAACTCTGACTACTTCGACATCTTCTCCTTTCTCTACAACCATTGCGTCTGCGACACCTTTTCCTTACTCCGCTTCTTCAACTCTCCCGAAAGGCGCAATCGTTGGCATCATATTTGGAGCTATTGTGGCCTTTATCGTCCTGCTCTTGCTCCTCATTTGTTTTGTTCGCTATCGTGCGCGAAGACAAAGCAATCAACCCCACCAAACACCGATCTGGACGCACTGGGAGGTCGTTGGTCCCTCAGCCCCTCCACCCGACGAGGACAGACCTGCTGGTGTTGGTTCTCCACGGGACAGTGGCGAAGAAACTGATTCGTTCCTGCGACGAAGTCGGAGCGCTATAAATGGATCTGGACATGCTGAATCGAGTGTCCGCCACGTCGCTTCTCTTCCTCCCGGCGCTGCACCTCCGCAGATCGTGGGAAGCACTGGTTCAGGCGACTCTGGACATACAAGTTCATCTGCCGTTACAGATTATGGCGTCTTGCTCCCTGGTGGTGGTCCCATTGGCCAAGCGTACCGCGACGATGCGGTTTTCCCAGCGCGACCAAGCAGCGAAATGGCTGGGTACATCATGTCCCCTGGTGAACTTCTGAAGATTGCCGATGAAGACGAGCCTTCAAACCCACCGCGAATGTATGGTGTTCAACGTCCTAGCGATCCATCACTTCCTGATGCGTTTGCACCACTCCTCCCGCCACCGCCCCTCGATATCGATCGTTTATCTGCCCGTCGTCCTTCTTCCCTGCTTGAAAAAGAAAAGTCTCTCCGTAGTCTCTCCTACCCTGCAAGTGACACGGAAGACCCTAAGGTGTACACCGCACGTCGCGTCAAAGTAAAGGAGCTTGGTCCACGCTCGCCAACTGAGGGCGAAGCCTCGGATGACGACCCCATTCCTGGTCCTAGCAGCTGGAGAGATAGTCTTGGGCTTAGTTCAATCTCGAGGCTGAGGAAAAGTTGGTTCGGAGGTTCGTCTTCCCGGAACACGTCCTCCAAGTCGTCTGGTGGGCGTGTACGCGCCGACGACCCTGAAGTCAACCAATCCCTCTTGAGCGCACGGCGTGTTCGATCCCGGGCCGGTCTCGGTCTTACTGTCGAAGGCGAACGTCCCATGTCGTCTGTCAGCGCCAAGAGTGCCATATCCGGTAACACTGTGTATCACGACGCAGTCTCGCGTCTTGGTACTCCAGTTTCTGTTCCTTCGCGGGCAATGACACCTGCAAGCGCGCGTGGTCCAAATTTTGCAAACGAGCCTGTTCCTCCTGTGCCAACTGGAGCGCCACCTGCTTACGCTGTCAATGATCCATATGACTCTCTGGGCAGTCGAGCAAGCTTCCCTTATTCTCAGGGAATGGACGTACTCGATCTTCCCGTTCCACAACCTGCTTCTCCATTTACCGCCTCTGGAGGCACATCTGCAACAACAAGGAGTGCAGCCCCGCCCCCAGGACTCGGCGGCTCACACGTGCAAGCGTGGCGTGACTCGCTTTCTGTTATCACTGGATCTTCGAATAACCCAAGTGTCACGATCGATGTGCTTGATGCTGAACCTCCGGCGGCGGGGGAAGGGTGGAGGTCAATGGCTGGTGTGCGTGGGGGCGAAACTAGACCCGAAACAGGCGAGCAACGGGCGACATTTGGTACAGTGAGTTTACTCTCAAAGTGCGGCATCTAACTGATTACTGAGCCTCGACAGCCTCAGATAGTCCACCAGTCTCAACCGATGCTCTCTGACCAAGGGTCACTGCACTCGATGCATTCCCTCCTCAGCCCACATTCGCGCTCTTCAGGTTCTGCACCCTTGTCTTCCAAACACTCCCATGTCCTTTCTGGCTCCAATTCTTCCCGCCCGTCCGCCCATTCTCGCGTACAGACCATGAGCTCAGGTTCTGTGCGTTCAGGTTCCCTTTCTTCGTTTGGTCGCCGGCAAGGTGGTCCCGTCTCCCCCTCCGTGTCAGCTTTTGGGGGCACTGTTGAATCAGGTCGACTCTCCGTTTTGGAAGAGCTCCCATCATTGACATCTGAGGGACCGAACCGTGTATCAGTGTTAGGTCCCATGCCGTCCTTTGCTCATTCGACGACAACACCCACGATTCGGAGTGTGGGCGCAACGACCACCTCGGACGATACGGACGTGACGCGAACGGAAACGACGTTGACGGTCGGTACCGAGCCGATGTTGTTGGGCAAGGACAGCCGGGAGGATGGGTTGTCGACGTTCCAGTTGGGTGCGTTTGATTTTGAGAGAGTGATGCAGAAGGTATAATACAGGACTCTTTTCTTTTTCTTTTTCCCTTCGTTGCGACATTTTTTGGCATGCGAACGTTTTAGGCGTTCGTCTTCCTTGGCGATACCTCCTCCTCCTCCTCCTCCTCCCTCCCTCCCTACTTTCCGGACCTTCTCATTCATCCTTGCGATACCCTCACCCTCTTCCCCGTTTACATGTTGAACTCATGAGTTGCTCCTATGACTGACGATGTAACGATGCGATACCTCCTGACATACATCTTGACCCTACCTTCGATGATGCATGATTAATTGATTGCTTGTGACCCTTTGTGTGTCGATCACCATGTGTGCATGTGATATACAAAATGATGTCGTTTCTGAAAGTGGGGAGAAGCCCCCGCGAGTTGGATTGACTGGGTACTACTTCAACTCGACTGCGGGCGAAGAACCTGATCAAGGGAACACGCCTTTCTCGGCACTCGTCTCCATTCTCCTTGCCAGCACCATCCTTTGTGCCGCTCGCCTACCTGGGGCCTCTGCACATATAAAAGACCTCAAGTCCCGTAGAGAATCTCTTCCCGCGATCCATCCTCACATCCCATCTGCTTCAACCGTGACATGGTGCGCGACGACGAACTTCGACTGTTGGCTTCACCTTTCTCTTACACGCTTCCACCCCACTTTTCTGGTTTGGCTGCAAGTTATCGTCGTCTCCCTCGAACTCACCTTCCCCTGCGGTCCTGCGTCGCGCGGAGAGCCACTTACAGTGTATCAGATTGTTCCGCCAGCACAATGCGAAACCTTTCTTTCACGTACGTCGCTTTGCCTTCAGAGACGTCACAGACTTACGCAGGACCATCTGTGGCACGCAGAAACATACATATTGAAGTGTTCATGGTCATATCACACTGGCACGAACTCTTCAGTATGCATGACTTTTTGCGGCAATCGGGGGTAACCGCAGTACTTGGTTCAAGATGAAAAAGCGACCAACGCCCTTGTTTCACTGTGTTCTCATTCTCAAGTCTGGATACTCGTATAACTCGCACCGCCAACACGCTACCGCTATGAACCCGTCCAACTTGACGTACTCAAGTCGATCACTATGCAGTGTCGGACGTCACCGTCGATCAAAACCTGCAAGACATGGACAAACGTGAAACAGCGTCGACAACGTGTCACCATTCTCTGCGATCAAGGCAATTCGGGAAAGTGGACGTACGCACATCGCTCGAGCAACGCTGGATCAGTCTCGATGGGCCTGACTACCGGCACGCCTTCCTCAGTACGATTAAATAGCATCTCCGTCTCTCCGACGTCATATTTGTTCCAGTAGGGAGTGATGTTGGTTGGATCGAATTTGATGTTGACGTCGTAGTATCTGGCGAGGGAGATGAAAGATTGGGAGAAGGCGTCGATGAATTGAGTGTTATTGTAAGGAGGGGGAGCACTTGCGCTTAATAATGGATAGTGAGTGAGTTGAAAATACGATGAAAAGGAGGAGGCGGATATACCTGTCGAAGTAGTATATGGCGTCGGCAGCGTGGTACGCGGGTGGGAGCGCAAAGAGACCCTAAGACAGTCCTATTAAAACGTGACCGGGGTTAAAAGCTTGAAAGACTGACCTTCCATGAACGACCAACAAATGCCCGGAGCAAGTAATAAGTCGGGCAGACAAAAATGGCTGCAGAGAAAAGTCCAAATAAGAGAATTCTTCGTGTTTCGTGTTGCTGACTTACAGTCCCCATTCGCCAAGATGGCTTGTTCGAGTGCCGACCCGTAGTCTTGATAGACGAATCCGGCCTCTTGGACTTCGTAATACGTCATATCCGGGAAAAGTTGAGAGATGTAATCTGTGACCGTTAACGTTTCGTTCACATTGACAAAGATGTTTCCCTCGTTCTGGTTGTTCACGGCAAGCAGTACTTGCTTTGGAAACGTTAGCTAACAAGAAGACATAGTGCAGGTGGTCACGTACTCCGTTTAGTTGACCCTTGGCAAGAGTGACGGTTGGACGCTCAACGATGTACGTGCCATCAACGACAGGAACAAAGATAAATGTGCCATAGAATGCAGAGTTGGCGAGCTCATGGTTTAAAGCCTCAAGCGTTGCTGCTTCCACAGACTGTAGACACGTAAACGTGTCGGCATTCGATGTGCATCTGCACAAGAGTCATTACACAGTCAAATAGCATAAATTGAGCGAATGCTGCCTTACCCTGTCATTGCGATAGTTTCGTTATACACCAACTAACTGAGTTCAATTCGCAGGTCTTTTACCAAGTGAAACGAAGAGGAGGTACCTACCTGAGGTAGTCGATCATTATAGTAATATTGAGAGGGCAAAAATGTGGAGCTGACAATCGCACCGTTGAAAAGCGGTGGTTGAGTGTTACCTTCGTTAGCAACAATGTGCTGCAGGACGGATCCAGCACCCGCGGATTCGCCCCATATCGTAACATGGTTCTTGTCGCCACCAAACAGTCCGATCTAATACAGACACATGAGTGTGAGTAGGTTGGATGCATAGGATGAGACTTACGTGATTTTGTACCCATTGCAGTGCAAAAGTTTGGTCGACTACGTACCGGATCTTGTCAGTATGATCCAGGATGAAGGCAATATTTTATTTCACTCACGCAGACCAGCGTTCAGGACACCCTGGGCTTTGACCTCATTTCCAGAGAGGAAACCTAATGCAAGAATCAGACGGATGACGTTATAGTATGAGGCAGCCGATATACCGAATACGCCCAGACGGTACTGAATGACGACGACGACCACGCTGTTCAAGGAATCACCTATAAGGTCGACGCCATTATACTCGGCTGCATATCCGAACTGGTAGCTACAAGTTGAGATTAGGCACGCATATGTGGGATATGAATCAAATGCGTACCCTCCCCCGTGAATCCAGACCAATACAGGGAGCCCACCCGTGGTGACGGATTCTACGGGTATTGTCCCGGGCACGAAAACGCTGGTAACGGAACTAGAGTTATACTTTGCAACTCTATCCAATTATTCTACTCACTTGAGGAACAGGCAGTCCTCTGAAGCGGGGGGCATCGTGCTTTGTCGTTTGTTGTGTCCGTAGGGTGATATTGGCGCTGTCATGTTGGCACCAGCTGGGGTTTGAAAGCACATGTCAGGATTCTGCATCGCGGGTTGTACACCAGACACGGGCACAGGTAGTTTAGGCGCTTGGAACCTCAGGCTCCCTGAGCGGGGGTTCTGTGGATCAGCTTGACCAGAACAGTACGTGGTCTATGTGATCATACTCACCAAGAGGTGGAGCAGCATAGCGAATGCTCAAAAAACTAGTGATGTTCGTCGGTGCATCAAAGTACCCTTGGTATTGCGCGTAACCAAGATCTACGATGGGTGCTGTCACGTTCACGCTTGTAGCCGTTGCAGTGTTCACCAACGACCACAACGCGATCCAAGCAAGGCCACGGATCACCATACTGACGAAGTTCAGGAAAGTAGTGACTCACTTCATTTTTAGCTGACCGATGCAGTGCGTCACGGCGTGGACTCAACGTTCGACTCCCACGAAACCGCTGGAGAACTTCACGATGGCTTCTAGGCTGACCTAGATTAGTATGAACTCCCTGTTCCATTCCAAGTTAAGTCTCATCCTGCGGGGTTCGCGCACTGGCGACACATCATGTTCATGTAATTCCTGGCCCATATCGAGTTATAGTTGCCCTGTTATGGTTCGGCAGTTTATTCAGCTGCCGAATCTACCAAAAACAAGTCCGTGCACGTTACGTGAGTGGGACACCAGATACTGCTAAGTGGAAAAATACGATAATACCATGGGTAGGGGTACCCGTCCCTTGTCATACCCGTACCCGTACTTAGCCACGCGACGCCGACGCCGACAATATGACAATGACAACGTGTCGACGATACCATAACCGACGACGCGTTGTTGTCGTCGTGCTGTAGTTGACGCGTCCTCTCCTTCTCCCTCACCCGCCTTGCGACAACGACATGACGAGAGTGTCGACTCGGACAACACGACGACGACGACAACGTGATGATGACGATATCGTTGACACGTTGTCGTTGACAATCACCATCGCGCGCGTCCTCGTCCTCCCGCTCATCCACCTCGCCTTTTCTCCAAACGCGACGGCACGACGGCACGACGACGACGCTGATGATAACACTGACGACGCGTCATCGGCGACGCCGCCCTCGCCCTCGCCCTGAGAGGGGTAACAGAAGCGACAGTACGACGCACATAATTGTGTGCGTCGCGCCATCGCTTCTCTCGCCCTCCCCCTGCTCATCCCCATGGGTAACCCGCCACGGGTCCCGCCGTATTTTTGCAAGCCCGATCGCTCATTTCATGCTCTCCACCCTCCCCTGTGTCATTTCGGGCGTAAATGCTCGCCCTCCGCCCCCTTCGTGTTGTCTCGAGTGCAAACGCTCGCTTTCCACCCCCTCCATGTCATTTCGAGTGCAAACACTCATCTCCTGTCCTCATCGTGTTGTTTCGAGTGTAACCGCTCGCTTTCCGTGTCATTTCAAGCACAGCCGCTTGCTTTCCACCCCCTCCATGTCATTTCGAGCGTGAACACTCGTCTCCCCGCCCTCGTTGTGTTGTTTCGAGCGCAACCGCTCGCCTCGAGCCCGACCACTCGTTCTCCGCCGCCACCGCATCGTTTCGAGCCCGACCGCTCCCGTCATCACTTTGAGCCCCTGCGCTTGTTGTCCACCCCCAGCGCGTCTTTTCGAGCTCGACTCCTCGACTACCACCTCCACTGTGTTTTTACGAGCCCGAATGCTCGCTCACCTCCATTGCTCGACACCTTTGTACTAGTAGTAGTACTTTTTAATACATTTTTTTCGGGTAAGGAGTGTCAGAGGTCTAGAAACGTAAGCCTGCACGGACTCTACTAGCCGAACCATAACAGGTCACACATCACTCTGGACACAATCCAGTTGGACCACGCCAGTTGGAAATTTTTCAATCTGATGGCCGTCGAGATCGGCCACCCAATATGGAAACACCAGGAGACCTAGTTCAGCCTCGAAGACCACATTGACCTAAGGCTATGCGATTAAGGATACGAGTACCACCAGTCTGCCACTGCTCAGTGTGAACTTGAAACGTCAGTACTTCAGTGGTCAGCAACGTCAGCACAGGTCAAGACGTATCACATCGGACAGCCCTGGGATTTTTCAAGAAATGAATCCTATCTGCCGTTGTCTCAGGTCTCCGGGCTCCTGCTGAAATCCCGTTGACCAGGATAAGAGGAGTTGTCTCAGCGCTTCTGTGGTATTCCTCAGTTAACTCTGTTGAAGCGGGACTGTGAGTACTTATACCATAGAAACCTCCTGAATCCGATGCCGACAGTATAAACCCTTCCGCCGGGAAGCTCCTGCCACCCATTTTCTGTGGGCGCATCAGTTGGCGACCAATTGAGGAAAACCTATGTTACTCACGAGCGCTGAAATCGGAGGATACGGCCACAGAGATCCGAAGCAGTGACCATCCAAGACACGATGCGTGGTCCGTCGACTCATCCTGTGAGCCATTAAGTATTGCTTCACTGGATGAGTGTTCGCTGAAAATATGTGTAAAACAAGTTTCATCTACGAGAACCTTCCACAAAATCCTATTAAAAATCGTCGCCGAAGCTACCATTTCTTCTCAAGCCATCATTATCATGCATCGTATCGTTTTTGGTTCTCCGCAAGTACATTTATACCCGACAAAGCTCTAATCCATCATGATGGTATGGCAAGATGGTTTCTCATTCCCACGTCTCTGAAGCCTAGTTCTGCCGCCCACCCTTTAAATCCTAGCGGTTCTTGCCTTTGCGAGCCTGGCGCCTTCCTCTTGATATTTTCTCTTGGCACAACATGGTTTCTAACCTAGTCCGTCGTGTCAAACCTACAGCAGACTAACTATCAAACTCGTGCGCCAACTTTCATTACTTAAGATCCTGTTGACCGCCATCGTATATGACTACGGTAATGTGCTTCTGCATGCATTTATTCACGGGCTTAACCTTGACCATGCTAGTTCTCACGTTTTCAAGAGAGGTATTATTGTTGGGTTTTTGTTGGGATAATGCTGGCTAACGATCTGGTCAGGCAGAGTACATTTGGGTGCGTCGAAACATTCTCCTAGGATTACACAGTTCTCACGCAACCACAGAACAAACCTTGGACTTTTGTGTCCACGCTATTTATTTTCGTGCGTATTGAATTCCCAGGCGCCAAAAACGACGATGCTGCACAAAGCTAACCGTAGCATCACAGGTTCGTTATTGTAGCCTTTGGTCTTTTATGTGTGTTTATGGTCGTTGCAAACGGTGTCTGAACACTGACAGTCGCATCTGATTCATCAGATTTCTTTCCCTCGGTATGTCCGAATTCCGAGACTCAAAGCATGCGGGCTGGCTCACCTCAACTTAAGTGGGGACCTCCTTTTTACCCGGTCCTCAAAAGGTGTGTGTGTGTTTTCGTCACATAGGGCAGCTAGCCCAAGTTAATCTCAACCTACAGCTGTGAGTATCCGTCGTTTGTTCTTGTCTGTAACCTCAAACAGCCAACGCCGATTGAACAGTTGTACGTACTGCCCTTTTCCCATGCCCGCTCGGCTTAGGAACGGCTTCAAGGTGTTTTCTTCGAGACTAACGGTACATGGGCGGTATTTCTATTTATTGCCGCAACCGACTGTGAGTGGTTATGTACTTTACCTGATAACGAAGAACGGAGCATGATGTTGGTCGTGGTAGTTGTGATGATCTTACGCGTGTGGACGATATACCACCGATCTAGGTTGATTCTTGGCATCTTCCTCACCTCCTATGCCATCGAAATCATTCCCTCGGTGGTCGGTTACATTGTCTATAGCAATCCGCGGTTTGTTCCGAGTAAGTGGTAGCAGGTACAACCAACTATATATGCTTGCTGACCATCACACCTCCAATCTCACTGGGCATCACAGTCGCCGTCACTCCAGCCCTGAACTTCTCATTTTGCACACTAGGATATGTTTCTATTCCTCTCGGTTGGAACAAAGCTTCCAGCCTTACTCAACTCTTTCACGGTGCAGTGATGTGCGTCCTGATCATCATCCGATTTATATGGCAGTCGCTTCGGATGTACAAAGCTACGAAGCAGTGGCGACTCGACCAGTTCACCAACACGTTTGTGAGGGAAGGTGTCCTTTACTTCCCTTTGTGCGTCTTTCTTCACTTTACCCTCCTCGCAGTCCCCCTTTAATGGTGGCTTTTCCCTCAATGGCATGCTGAGCTGGAATATCGTGAATGCGCTGTACGCCTGGGGAATTTAAACCTCGTGGGATGGCAAATCCTATTGGTAGGCTTTGTGGAAGCCGTTTCGATCGCAACGATGGCCCCGCGATTTGTCCTGAGTAGACATCAACGGAAGAGAGGTCGGTATAACTTCACTCTATGTATTTGTCCGCACCTATGCCCAGATGATTGTATAGTACTTGTCGATGATTACTGCGAGTGGCACGCCTAAACGTACTTCGGACAGAATTCAGCTGTTCTATCCAGAGTTAAAACATGTCGTGTACATGACCATGACGCCTAATCGGTGACGTGCGATAAACACCGACACCGTGACCTCACAACTCGATCGTCTCCTTGGCCTTGAACTTCTTATTCGACCGATCTGCAGAACGGAAACAAAACTGGTTTCCATATAGGTCAAGTTCGATGTAGGGTTTGTCGAGCACCGTCCATAGTGACTTTGGATCTTGTTCTCGTTCTTGAAGTGTTTGTGCAGCAGGAGAAAGGGTCGAGTAGAGCGGTACGGCGAGCGCGAAAATGGAATTTTGTTTCGGGGCGACTGTGAGGACAAATGAATGTGAGACACTTCCAGGAGATGCGTGAAGGTAGGGCGTACGTTTTAGCTGGTTCTTTCGCGTGATGAGCTTGAATGCATTCTCGGTCTCGTGAATGACGATCCCAGAGAGACCAACGAGACATGGGTTCTTGCTTTGACGGACTAAGGTTTAGCAGCGACCGAGTGATCAGTGATGAATAAAACAAGTCAAGTAGACTTATCGCTCACCTGTGAGCAGCGCGCCATTGAAATCTGCCTTTACCAATTTTGCGTGCATAGTGGAGGCATTTGGCATCTTGCCTTCGTGTGACGATAAAGACGCATCAAGAACACTAAGCCCTAACAGCTCCGACATATACCCCATCCAAAGCTGATGCAATGGTACGAACAACTCGAACCTGTCCAACGCTCACATCACCAAGCGGAACAGTTAGAGTCCGCAGCACCATACCTAGTCGCATGTTTCTCCAACTTCCACAGTCCCTTGGATTCAGCTGTGTTTCGCCCCAACGGTCTGAGTTTCTTCCGTTCTCTTTCGGCTTGTTTTCGAGCTTGCTTGGCGATTCTTTCCTTCTTGGCTCTGCTTTCCCGTGCGGGGTTTTCGAGGAGTACGTGTCGGTCCTTGACACGGCTCTCATATATTCCAGCAGGGTCGGATGATAGGGTCAGCGCTTGCTGGACATATGTGGGTGTGAAAGGCGCATCGGTGGTTAGCTTGAGACGCTGATTCTACCCAATTTTGAGCTTCTTTGTTGGGTATCGGAGATTATACGAACCTGGCCATCAGTCATTGGCTTGTAAGGATTTACAACGTCTTCTTGGTTCGTAGCCATCGAAGAAGCATGCCGACTCAATGAGTTGCTGATGACCG
>JBBPMA010000765.1:0-17467 GCA_038090075.1 Xanthoconium purpureum | reverse complement strand
GGGGCGGCAGGACCAGGAGGAGCAGGTGGGGCTGGTGGGGCAGGGGCAGGGGGAGCTACTGGGGTGCTTGAGAATGCTGGGAGGTTTGCCAGGGCGCTAGATGAGCCGGTTGAGGGTATTGAGAACACTGCAGGGGAGCATTTCGTAGGTGATGGTTGGAGTGCTGGGTTGAAGAAGGGTTTTCCTGCTGTTACTCATTTTCCAGGAGATGGGGGCATTGGTAGCTCAGGGGATAGACTGAGTTCAACCGGAGATAGTCTCTGGGGGGTAGTTGCTAGGTCTAGGGGGTTCTGGGTGTCCTGGGATGTTCCAGTTTCTTCCGGGTCTTCGGGAGCTCGAAAAATTCCCTTAGGGTGTCAAGGAAAAATCTTGGATGGGCTGGGGTGGTCCTACTCCTGGATAGGAGGGACAGAAGGTTAATTCTTGTTCTTTTGTTACGTGAGTCAACAGACTTGCGTCGGGATCAAGGGTTTACTTACTCTGAGGGAGGTACTCACAAAGAGACGCTGCGTCCTCAAAGAAGTCTCTTGGAAAGAGAAGACTAGGTCACAACTTAAACAAGCTATGGATCGCAAGACTGACGCTGTAATTGCGCAGAACAAGAATAAGGAAGAGGTACAGGCTATGCGGGTATTTAAGTACTACTGCTTAGGTAAGAGGAAGCTGGTAGAACATTGTGGAAAGTGGGGACATGTGACTACTACGAGAGAAGTAATCAGAGAAGTAGATAGTCCTGTTGACAAGATGACAAGTTAAAGAGGGAGGAGTATTGGAGAGGCGAGGACATCAAAGGTGAGTAGATAATGGGTCTCGTTCTCATGGTAAGGGAAAAGGTCAATGTAGACTCATTGGACGATGCGGATGAGAAAGAAGGTATGAGAAAGAAAGATAATCGTAACACACATGCCCTTCTGAATGGGTCGAACCTCACTGTTCCATGACCTTTTCAGACATTTGCCACCTCAACTACCACATTCCACATTGTGATCAAGCCCTTGTTGTGGCTCACTGTTGCTGAAGCTGCCCTCAAGTATAAGCTACCTAATCTCATTTCTGCTGTCTCCTCTTTCCTTGCACAACAGAACTGCAGCTTGGCACTGATGGCACCAGATAACATCAAGCTCCAAATTTGGCATAGTTTATGTGTACAGCAAATGTCTTATCACACTGGGGATTTGGAACCACCCCAGATACTTCATGCAATTCCCTCATCAGCCACAAATCCCTATGGGAAATATGATTCAGTGATTGTTGGCAATCAGCCCAAGAGCAGTTGGCCGAAGTGTGGGTTGGACAAACATGGCATCACCCAACTGTGGATTATATTCTGTCCTCTACACTGCCACATTTTCCTGCATATGTTCAGCACTTCCACGTTGGGAGTGTGAGCATGGTGACTGGAATGCATCTTTTCAAGCAATTAGTAAGGGCGAATGGGGATCACATTGGAGAGGTAATTTCACTAACATTCATTTGTTCACCTTCTCATCTCATTCCTAATTTTGGTGCTGAGGCACATTCTCACTTGAACAAGTTGAGTAGTCATGAACTTAGCACTGAATTCTGGCTTAACAAATATTGGTCAAAGGAGTTCTATTATGTGTTATCTCTTAACTAGGTTTTTGCTACCAGTGATTACTTGACACCATATTACATATACTAGTCCTTGTGTACCTCTTCATCCATGAATGCATGAACCATCAATTTCATCTGACTATCTGTCTCATTTGCTTTTCTCTCTTTGTCTCCCTCATTTAAGTTGAATGTGATGGATGGTCCTGGCAAGTCCATGGCTGCTTAGACACAGGAGAACAAGATTTGAGTGAGTAATCAGTATTACTAAACAATGCTAACTGAGAGTGGCTACTTTTTCAGTAGCAAATCACAGTGCAAGCCATGCTGTACAACTTGGTCAATGTGAGTACCTCACAGCCCACTAGAAAGACCATTTGAGTGAGAATGCTTACAAAAAAGTACAGCTAGCGACCATCCCTCCACTGCTCAGGCACAAAATGGACTGGCACCATCCAACAATGGACCAGCTGCTTGAGAATGACAGCTGGAAGAAGATAGTGCGGCTTGATCGACAGCAAGATAGTGTCACATTCCTGAACTTTGTCTACCCAGAACATATCCTACCTTCAAATAACTGGACTCTGATCAAGTTACTGGATGTTTTGAAAACCCAAGGTTACTACAGTAGGGCTACAAAGGGGAAGTGTACTATGAAAAGTTGGATTGGTTACCCTGTGGTTGAGAAAGGCAAAAACTCAAACCACGAAGTGGAACTCACACAGTTCCTAAACAAGATATGTGCTGCTATACACAAAGATTGCGGTATATCATGTTTGTGAGTATGAATGTTCACTTTTCTAGCATAAGTGCCCAATAAATTGTTTTCTAATTCCCCTGCTTTAGCAAATGGGATGCCAAATCTGCCACCAAACCATTAGATGGTGCATATGCAGCAAGAAAACTGGATATCATCTGTTATTTTCAACCTCCTGATGGTGTCAGCAATCTGTCCTGGAACAGGTCATGATGTTTTGTGAGGTCAAGAATTCTGCTGACTCCAAGAGGGACAAAGAGTCCTTCATAGAGATCACCAGGAAAGCATTTTGTCTGCTGGATGTGCAAGATGGTCACCATACCATCTCATATATCTGCATTCTGGGATTCAGCATCTATTTAACAATTTTTCATCATAGTGGTTCTATCTCTCTCTGTTCCTTTGACATCAACACCTCTCTGCTGCAATCCCTTCAAATTCTCATTGGAATATCTTTCTCTGACTACACAACCATCGGATTCAACACGTCCATCAAGTGAGATTGGGTGGACCTGGGTAATCAAGTTATGGGGAATGATGATGAAGCTTCACAGGACCAAGCACTGATGAGGACAAAATGGGTTGAGATTGTCAATAGGGATGGTAATTGCCACAAGATTTGGCTAAGGAACATGCTCGATATATCCGACAGTTTGAGTGGCCAAGGAATGACAGTCTGGGAGGGTGAGCTAGAATTTGAGTCAGGCAAAGTGTGTTACATGAGTCGTTGGACTTGTGTTGAGGTCAAGGGCTAACTTACTCTGAGGGAGGTACTCACAAAGAGACACAACATCCTCAAAGAAGTCTTAGGTTGAAAGAACAAAGAAACAAGGGACAAGGTCACAACTAGATGAGCTGTGGATTGCAAGACCAATGCTGTGATTGTGTAGAACAAGAATGAGGAAAAGATACAGGCTGAGCAGGTATTTAAATACTATGGATTACCTAATAGGAATGTTGTAGAACTCTAAAGAAGGATAGAAACACATTATCTCCTTCATACACTTGAGCTCCAGGCTCGAGACATCCTAGCCCTCTAATCATTATCCACAAGAGTGTTGAGGTTGTCATCATCTGAGTATGTTCCTCCATAAGTGCCATGAGTCTCAGCCTGGATAAGCAGATTGATTGGATAGTTATCGACCACATGCCCTGGAGTGTTGCATCTTCCACAGATTCAAAGGTTGCAGATGTCATCAGAGTGTTCCCATTGATGACAGAGATCACATTGGATTTCCAGACAATGATGTGCCACATGACCCAGAGCAGATTGCCTACAGGAAGAACAGGTATATGAGGGGCAGGAGAGTCTGAAGTGACTGAGATCTGAACAAATGTAACATTGGGTGTTAGGGGAGGCAGGGCAGGATGATTGGACCAGAACTCAGGAGAGGGAGGAGGTGATCCATTGTTCGTTGGTGACCTGGATGTGAATGACATTGTTATCTTCTATGGTCAGAAATGTAGGGAAAGTAGGGTGAGAGGAGATGCGAAGGGCTAAGGGGATGGGGGAAGGGGAGGTGATGATGTGTTGATCTGTCCTGGTTCATTCGAGGTAGTGTTGTTGCTCCTCATGGAAGAGGGTGTTCCAGACGTGTAGAAAGGTGGGGTAGAGGGTAGTACTTGGGAGCTCCTCCAGGTATTGGTGGAAGGAGTTGGTAAAGAGGAGTTCAAGGACTGGACCAGGTAGGAAGGAGAGGGTAGTACATAAAGGTGCCCCCAGTGACTTCGGAGGATCGACAGAACAGGCTCTGAACAACTGGAGTTGGGTGATCAAGATATGGTCGAGAAGTTGGACAAGGGCCTGACAATTGGTGCTGTGTTCATATGATGGGAGTCTTTCAACTTCGCTAAGGATGGTGGGGAAGGTGATGGCAATGATAAAGAGTGTGTGGACCCAGAAGGTGGCAAGGAATTGAGTGTGGATGGGATGAGTCTTGGGAGGGGGTGGATGGGAGGGTGAGTAAAGTGAGGTGGGTATGGGATATGGCATGGAAGGGAGGTGAGAGAAATTTCTTGTTGATGTCTGCATTGAGCAGAATGGTCGATGTACACAAGGAGGCTGAAGTTGGCAAGGAAGAAAAGAATACAGAGGGTGAGGGCGACTCCAAATCAGATGAAGGGGATGTCTTTGAGTTGCATACACAGGGGGGTACTCATGTAGAAACATCTTGTCCTGTCATATCAATAGTGGATGGGGCAGCTGATTTTCCTGCAAAAGTAGGAGTGCTCTCTGGTGTGTGATAAGGGAAGGTTGTGTTAGCATAGGAAAGTGATTTGGGAGGTGGTGAGCCCCAGGATCCAGAGGATGTCAATGTGTCTGATGGGGGTGGTTGGGTTGTTGTGTTGGGGGATGAAAGGCATGTTGTTGTTCTTAAACTCTGGAGTTGGTGGGCCTTTTTGTATGCCATAAGGATGTCCAATGTGTGTCAGAGGTTGGATTTGGATTCCCAAGTGTTTTCTAATGACAGGTATCCTTTCTATGTGGTCAGGAACTTCTGGCATTCTGTGGAGCCCCAATGTGAAATAATTTGTTCCACCTTGTACTCTTCTTTGGAAGCAATCAAGTCAGGCAGTGGTTTCGAGAAGTTGGGGCCATGTGCCTTGGTTTCTTTGTACAGGGATAGTAGGGAGGCATGGAAAACATCATGGATCTTCCAGGTGGAAGGAAGTCTGAGCCGGTAGGAGAGTGGTCCTAGTACCTGGGAGATTTTGAATGGGCCTTGTCTCTTGGGTGCAAGTTTCCTAAAGGGGTAGTTGAGGTGAAGATGGGTCACTTTTAGCCACACTTTTTGTCCAACTTTCCATGGGGTGAAACCTTGGAAGTTTCATTCTTTCATGATTTGACAGGCTGTTTCATGTGCCACTAATGCTTCTTTTCATGCCTCTTCCAGGTCTGATAGTTGGATCTCCAGGGCTGGGATAAATGTTTTCCCCAAAGAGGGGTAAGCCTGGGGTTTGTATCCATAGAGGAGGAAGAAAGGTGAAACTTTGGTCGAGCTGTGTGGGACTGAATTGTGATGGAACTTAGCTGTGGAAAGGAAGTCTGACCATTTCCAGGGATTGTTAGTGCAGAAGATGCGAAGGTACATTTTGATCTCTTGGTTGGCGTGTTCTGTTTGTCCATCTGTCTGTGAATGGTATGCTGTGGATAGTTTGACATTGTAGTGGGGTAATCAGGCTAGTTCTCTGGCAAAGGCTGATACAAATTGTGGGCCCCAGTCAGAGATCAAGGAGTCATGAAGCCTGAAGCGTTTGAAGACATGTGAAACAAAAAGTTGGGCAACTCTCGCAGTGTCAATTGTTTTGGAACAAGATATGAGAATTACCCCCTTTGTAAGGCCATGGTCAACCACGACCATTAATGAGTCATGTCCATTGGAAAAGGAGAGATTAGTGATGAGGTCTATGGAGAGTTGTTTGAAGGGAAGGTTGCAGGATGAGGGGATAGTGGCTAGTGGGGGGTGGATGGGGTGGTGGTTGACTTTGTTTTGTTGGCAGATTGTGCACCCTGATATGAACATGTTGACAAACAAGGACAGGCCCAGCCACCAAAAGTCCCATTCTAATAATGCTTTAGTATGGAAGTGCCCTGCATGACCAGTGGTTGGAGATTCATGTATGGATTGTAAGATAGCCTGCTGTTCATGGGAAGGGATGTACATTTGATTCTTAAAGTACAGGTGTCCATTGGTCATGTGCCAGTCGTTTTTGGAGGAGGGAGGGAATAAGGGTGATCCTTGTCAGAGGTTCTCAAGTGCTTAAAGAACTAGGGGGTCTAACTGGAAGGAGACTTTGATCTTTTTGGCTAGAGTGAGATCCAGGGCATTGATGATGACTGGTTCTGGGCAGATGGATATGTCCACATTGTCCTGGGTGGTGTCAATGTGGTCTCGTTTGGAAAGTGCATCTGCTGGGCCCATTTTCATTCCTGGAGTAACTTGCCATTGCAGATCAAAGTCCTGCAAGAACAGAGACCATCTAGCTTGCCATCTGGACAGTTTCCATGGATTGTTGATATATGAGAGGTTTTTATGGTCGGTAATGACAGTAACAGGATGGGTGGTTCCTTGCAGATATTGTCTCCATTCTTTTAAAGCTAGGATGACCACTAGAAGTTCTTGGTTGTAGATGTTGTAGTTTCATTGAGTGGAAGTGAACATGGTGGAGTAGTAGGCATAGGGGTGGAGGTTGGAGTTCTCATCAGATTGCATGAGTATTGTACTGGCAGCTAGCAGGGAGGCATCTGTCATGATGGTAAAGGGGCAAGTGACATCTGGGATTTGTAGGATAGGTGTGGAGGAGAAGATCTTTTTGAGTTGGTCAAAGGCATTCTGTGGTGATGGTGTCCAGTTCCAGGATTCCCCCTTTCAGGTGAGTTGGTTCAGGGAGGCAATGATATTAGAGAAATCAGGGATGAATTTCCTGTAGAAGTTGGCAAATCCCATAAATGACCAGATCCCTTTGACTGAAGTGGGGGGTTTTCACTTTTCTATGGCCTTGAGTTTCTTTTTATCCATCCCAATTTTGCCCTGTCTGATGACCATTCCCAGGAATTCCATATGAGGAGCATTGAAGGTACATTTGAAGAGTTTGATCAACAGTTCATGCTCTCTAAGTTGCTGAAGGACCTGTCTAGTATGTTCATGGTGAAGGGTAACATCGTCCTTGGTGTGAATACCTAGGTTGTCCATGTAGACTTTTAGCCACTTCTCCTGGATCATGTCTGTGAAAATATGGTTCATGAATGCCTGGAACGTGGGCAGGGCATTACAGAATCCAAAGAACATGATGGTTACCCCCATCATATGTCAAATTTGGTGAACAAAGTGGAGTACTTCATGTTATCAATGAGTTTAGGAATGAGGGGAAGAGGGTAGGCATTTTGAATGGTATAGGAGTTCAAGTAGTGATAATCTTGACAGGGGTGAAGGGTTCCATCTTTCTTGGGCACAAAGAAGAAGGGGAATGCCTGTGGTGACTTTGAGGGTACTATTCTTTTGGTTCAAAGGTGTTCTTTGATGAATTCTTTGCAAGTCTCCATTTCTGCTGGGTTCAAGGAGTATATTTTTGCAATTTTGGGAATGAAATCTGGGTGGAGTTTGATGGTATAATCATAAGGATGATGTGAGGGAAGTTGATTATGTGTTTTCTCAGAGAATACATCTGCAAATTTGCAACACCATTTGGGAATAGGAGGTTCTTTTTGTTCAATGGTTTGCACAATCTGGGTGGAAATGGTGGTTTTTCTGATGATTTCTCCTTTCAGCCAGGTCTCTCATTTGTGCAGTTGATGGGAGATCTTTCAGTCTGCATCAAGTCCCAGCCATCAAAGGAGGTATTGCTGGGGAATATGATCTGTCAGAGTGGAATGTGGAGATCTGGGAATAGAGATCATGTTGGTAATCCAGTCAATCCTAGGGTTCCATTTGTGTAGCCAAGGCATTCCCAATATGACTCGCTGTTGTCCCAAACTCAAGATCATCAGATCTATGGTTTCTTTAGAGTGGGGGAATAGAATGTTAGCGTGAGCTTTCCAGCAGATGGTTCCTTTGGCATTGGTAGTTCCATCCACATTGTAGACCAAGATGGGTTTGAGGAGACATTTCAGAGGGAAATTTACCTTGGTCAAAAGGCCGATGTCAATGAAATTTCCAGTTGCTCCACAGTCAATGATTGCTGTGATTTTGATGATTTGTGTTCCAGTAGCAAGTTTGATGGGAAAACAAATGGTTTATTCATTGGGCAAAGCTACTAGTACATGGGCTAGGTCACAGAAAGAAGACATTGAAGCAACTTCCCGGTTCAAAAATCCTTTTCAGAGGAGATTGTATCAAAGGTGGTGGCAATGGCCACATTTTCTCTTGGTTCCTCATAGCAGAGTTTTAAAGTTCAAAGAACTTCTTCTTTGCTTCTTTCCTGGGTTTTCAAAGTTTGGATGTAAGTGTCCATGGGGGTGATGGGAGTAATGGTAGCGACAGTAGAGGCAGAGGTGTCAGTGGAGTGAGCTTGTTGGGGGTGATGGTTGGGTGGTTGAGATTGATTCTGAGAGGATCCCCTATAGGTGTTACAGTGGTCTGCATTGTGTCCCTTTTTGTGACATTTGAAGCAGAGACCCTCTCAGATGCAGTGAGCATGTTCTGAAGGGGTGAGTCTCCTTAGATATATTAGATCTACATCCATGGCATTGGGGTCATGGGTGGAGCATGAAGAGGATGATAACAAATGTCCTGGGTCATGTCCTCCTTGAAGAGTGAGGATACACATTTTCTGGGTGTGAAAGTCTTGAGCTTTGTTAATCCATTCTGAGATTTTGGTTGGGGGTGGTCATGATCTTCTTTGCATCATCTATGTAAATGGAGGAGTTAATGGAGAAGTAGACCTTCATCACCTTTATCCATTGAATGGCATCTTCAGGTGTCCCAGAGAAATTGGCAGGGAGTGCTGCTTTTAGTTCCATAGTTCTGGTGGTGGTAGACATTGGGTTGGCAGAGGGAATGGGAGGGTTGACTGGGGCTGTGGGTGGTGGGGGAAGGGAAAGTAGCATCGATGGGTTTGTTGGGACAGGAGGGATGGTGGGATTAGAGGGAGCAGGTGGTGCTGAGGGGGTAAGGGCAGGGAATGTAGCTGGAATGATTGTGAACGAGGGGAGACTTGTCAAGGTACCAGATGAACTGGTCAAGGGTATTAAGAACACTGGGGGGAAGCATTTTCTAGGCAATGGTTGGAGTGCTGGGTTGATAAAGGGTTTTCCTGCTGTTACTCACTTTCCAGGGGATGGAGGTGTGGATAGCTCAGGAAAGTGACTAGGTTCAATAGGGGATTGTCTTCAGGGGGTGATCACTAGGTCTAGGGGGTTCTGGGTGTCCTGGGGTGTTCTGGTCTCTTCTGGATCTTTAAAGGCTCAAAAAACTCCTCTGAGGTGTCAAGGAAAAATCTTGGGTGGGCTGGGGTGGTCCTACTCCTGAATAGAAGGGACTAAAGGAGAATTCTTGTTCTTTTGTTACACGAGTCATTGGACTTGTGTTGAGGTCAAGGGCTAACTTACTCTGAGGGAGGTACTCACAAAGAGACACAATGTCCTCAAAGAAGTCTCAGGTTGAAAGAACAAAGAAACAAGGGACAAGGTCACAACTAGACGAGCTGTGGATTGCAAGACCAACACTGTGATTGTGTAGAACAAGAATGAGGAGGCTGAGTGGATATTTAAGTACTATGGATTACCTAATAGGAATGTTGTAGAACTCTAAGGAAGGATAGGAACATGTGACTGTTGTGAGAGAAACAGTCAGAGGAGAGGACAGTCCTGTAGAGAGGGGAGGTATCAAAGAGAAAGAAGTATGGGAGAGGCATGGAAATCAAAGGTAAGCAGGTAGTCATCCTTCCATTCATGATAAGGAGAAAAGGAGGAATACATTTGGTGTGTAGTGTGGATGAGAAAGAGGGTGTGAATAAGGAAAAGGATCATAACAAAGTGGATGACCCACAAGTCATAGTCAAGGACTCATGGACTGATCCACTCAGGAAGTACACTGAGGGTATGATTTTGCATAGACTCAAACAGCATCAAATTGAAGGTGTCCCTACACTAGTCAGCAAGGAACAAGTCAAGACAAGCCTTTGTGACTCTAAACACTTGAACATGATGGTCAACTATTTGACACATTTCCTTTATTCTGGACTCCCTCAAGGTTCTGTTTTTGACCTCTGGATCCTCTCTTGCCTCATCTCTCATCCTGTTGGAAAGTTGATCATTGAGTTCTCATCACTCAGGGAGCTCCTTGTTGGATACTTGGATCACATCGTCAGTGAGTAGACTTTTGTTACATGAAGCTCAACACAAGCATCTGATCAAATCCCAGCACACAAAGATGCATTGGAGGTTGCCAGCGTCCTGCACCAGGATATTAGTCCCTCAAACCTCTTTTTTGCCCCAGTGAGGAACCAGACCAATCACTGCAAGTTCATGGACCACATTCCTGGCAAAGTCCAGCAGTGCTTGTGTTAGAGAATAGAAAACCTTTGCTGGTGAGGGATTCTTAGCGACTGGGGCTATGCTGTCCCAGTTTCCCCTTCTTTCTCTACTGTCATAACTTTTCAAACATCAGATGATGAATTTTCCCTTTCTGACTGTCCTCTGACATTTCCCATTGAAGCGGAATCAGTCATTGAATACAACAACCTTATCCCCACTGGGAAAATCAGCAGCCACAATGTGCCATTGCTGGTGTCAGCTTCAAACCTCATGGCCAATGACAACATCACACTGCTGATGGGTACTGACAATCTAGACAATGACCCCCACCAAACGATTGATCTGTGCCCACTCTATCACATGATAAGTCTATATGATTTCATCCAACATGACCAAACTCACGTACAACTCAGGGCACATGGTCATGGATGTCTGTGCAGCTTGTGATGGCTGGTCCAGGACAGCCAGTGGTGTACAATGTCCTTTATGACCTAGAATCATTTTTTTACATCCTCATCAGGATCTGTGTCCTTTGTGATGGATTCTTGAAGCAAAAATCTGAAGCCAACCTTGCAGAATACTTTGACAGGTTCTTCAATACTTTTGAGCCAAGTATATTCAAAACAATCGCTATTCAACCAGACTTGACATGGATGCCTCTCATTGTGAAACACATACATCCATACTTCAAATCAATTATTCCACTCCTGTCACACCTTTGAGCAGAAATTATCCTACCACTGGCAATGGACAAGCATGGCAACTTCTATTACAAGGCTACATGTAACCACGACACCTTCATTAAGTACATCATCACAGCTCTTTCTGAACTTCAACCCAAAGACTGGAATGACACATCACTTCAGCAGAAGAATAACAGCTCATTTTGCCAGGCCTCACTAGAGGCAGCACTTTTGCAAAGTGAATCTGGACCACCAAAGTTCCTATTACTCCTCACCCCCCCCTGCTCCCCTTAGTTGTGCTACTATTAGGAGCAACTCAGGTCTTCACCAACCTGTGGAGCAGTGTTTGAGATGGGCTCAGAAGCCTGAGAGTGACTCAGATGACTTTGTGTCTTCCAGCCCTATGAAGTGTGTGTGATTGGATCCTTACCAGACCCCTTCCAGTTCTTATCTCCATCTCAAGCAAATGGCCTGCAGCGCTGGCACATTGCATACATACCATTCAACAACTCAGAGACAGAGCTGATCTGTCTCAGAAAAGCCCTTTAGGCAATGAGGATTTCAGGCTTCAAGTTGACTGTATCCATGGTATGTTCTACTAGTAGCATATGCCAGCTCCCCCTTCATTATTGTATGGTGAAAAGATTGCTTCAAGTCAATTTGTACATACTGTCTTACATATGCTCTTACATAGATATATACCTGACACATACCATATAGTATGTACAAACAATGTGTTGTACTTTCCACCATTTTGCCTTGTTGAAAATACATGCTGTCCTCAGGCCATATAATAAATTGTGGTACATCAGATAACAGTCCACTATCATCTCACCCATCACATCCCAATGCCTCCCAAAAGAAAAGTTTCCAAGAATGTTGACAACTTCCAGGCTGGAGAAGTCCTTCCTGTTGCAAAACAACTCACCAAATGACCAAGACCCAAGGGGCTTTTCAATGACAATGCACATGTGGGTGAGTTCAAGAGCTCATAAAAATTTTACCAATACTTATCATTCATTTTTACCCACTCTGCATCACAGGATCTGTTCTTGACTTGGAAACCCAACTGAGGCATTTGTTGAGGGCTGGCAGAGGCTCCAGTGGATCAATCCAGCAGCTGAAATACATTGAGGATATATCCAGTCAGCAAGATCCTCATGACAATCCACTCATGACCTTGACATAGCAACAGAAGGGGAGGCAATCAATGCGATGGCCCCCCTCTCACTTCCCTAATGTATCACATCATGATGAGGAGAGCCAGGTTCCCCTGTGGGTTGAATCCTTCACTTCATCCACACAAGTTCTGCCAACCTTCACAGTATCAGAATCAAGTCAGTTCAGCTTCAAATTGCCTTCCCAGCAGACAACAATGTTAGGTGGTGATGATGACTCAGAACTTGTGAGGAGGTCTAACACACAGAAATACACTGTTCCTGTTAGACACACATAAGTGTATGATCCTACTCTAAGTTACTGACAAGTCACCATGTATACTGCATGGCAGGTCCTCAGTTGCATTGTCCCATTCTTCTTGTCCTCCCTCTTGCAGTTCTTCCGTATTTTCTGCAGGTGCATCACATGCTGGCTCGGAGTTCATGACAGCAAGCTCACATGTTCCATCAGAATGCAGGTCAAATGGCAACTATGGAATGCCACACAGCAATATCAACACCTCTCAGCCCCAGCTACTACAGTCATCACAACTTTGTCTCCTTGCTGCCACTGTGAATTGATCTCAAGCTCAAGAATCAAATGATACAGTCCTTGGTTTCAAGTCACCTCCCTCAAGACTGGCTGGGTTATGTTGAACCCAATCTTTTCATCAAGTCCCTTTGTCACTGCCTCAAGTTCATACCATCTCGATACATGGCACAGGTACTAAAGCCAGGGAGAATTCTGAGTGTGATGCAGACCATACATTTGAGATTGATGAGATATCTCCAGATGAAGACGAATGCTTGGCTGGGTCTATAATTCGCAATGAGTCAGATGGTACCAGTGAGTGTTATTCTATTCTGTGGGTATTTATTCATTGCTTATATTCAACAAGGCATCTTTGAGCAACACAATGAAAGCCTAGCTGTGAGTATGTGTGGCCAAAAGGTTGGCTTCCATTACTAACTATCATTCCTCCCAGGTACTACCAATTCAGCAAACCACAGAAAATAGGGATGAATTTATGACTAGTGCTGTTGCTTCAAACTCCTGCCAGCCTTCTGATCTTGTGGGGACTCCAGGTAAGCAAGCACCTGCTGGATGTCCTTAACTAATGAGATGTCCAGGCAACATGGAAGATGTTGTCGCTCAACACCACCAGCACAATTGTCCACCATGTCTCCCTAACAACATGCAGCTTTTCACCATTCAAAGCCAACAGGGATCACAACATGTTGAGCAAACCCACTTCACAGCCAGTGATACAGATCAACATTCTTGTAGCATCAGCTGTACCCACTCTGTGGCATACAATACAGATGAAATAGAAGCTCCCATTTCATCCCACCTTTGAGAAGCTGTAATGCAGCTGCCACCTACTGACTCTAATTCTCTTCCTGCTGCTAGGCTTGCCTCATTCAGTGTGTATGCAGATAGTGGCAATTCATCACAACTCAGTTTCTATTCTTCTTCTGTCTGCAATATCATCAAGTGTGTGAAACAAATATCTTACTGCAACCTTGCCTCCCTCAACTCATTTCTGCTGTGCCCCCAGTTCAATACCAAGGCTAGTGAATATATCAATGAGGCAATAATTGAGTGCCAAAACTGAGGCTTGGTTGTACCTGATGGCAAGTATATCTATCATTGTGTGACATGAAATTGATTGTTTTCAGGGTGGTGGCCTCAATATACAAATGACATCTGCAAGCTGGTATGTGGCCATGTGTTATTTCGTTCTTTTAGGGCTCACTTCATGTCAGTTATGGGAAGATATAGGAAATTGGCAATCTTCTCTTAAAAAAAAGGCTCACAACTGCATTTGTGAATGCTATCAGTGGGACCTACAAAATCATTGCTCTGTTAACGCTGACCTCACAAAAACACTTCTGGAGCATCAAGCTTTCTTGAAACATGGCCAAGATGAAGATGTAAGTAGAATATGTGTAGAACCTACAAGCTAACATTCTTGCTAGGGCCATATCAATAATCTCACCCTGTTACGGATTTTGTACCCTTTGATGAGATCCTCTCTTTTTCCCTAGCTCCATGGGACGACCTCTCTCTCCCTCTCAGTGACTACCTCGTCCCCTACGCCGCCCCGCTTGATGCCTGGACCCCACCGTCTCATTCTGGATTCTCTTTCTAGTCTCCCAGCATGGTTAGGCTTTTATCTGCTATGCTTAGATCTTGCTGTCCCGTCAGCCCTCTGCCTTCCGGATACATCTCGGTCTCTTTCCACTTTTGTCTCATGCTTCTGTATGTTCATTCCTCCTTCAGCTCTTCTGATTCCGCGGTTCCTTGCAACACAGAGCTCTGTATCCCTTCTGGAGCAGACCTCTTCTGGTCTCCCATATGATTCCCTTTCTGCTCTTCTTGCAGCTCTCCGCTTCTCCTTTTAGACATAGAACCCCTACGGGCTCCCGCTGTTATGTCAAGTGTTGCTTTCTAGTGTTCCACTGATGCTCCTAGGGCTACTCCTAGTGAGACTTGGTGAGGTGGCCAATAGGTCTTATTGATGTAGCCTAGCAGGCAAGGGCTTAATGGCAAGGCCTTCCTGGACAGAGTAAAGCTTGCAGCAATACTTGATGGACCTAAGAGTAGGTCGTTGATTGGGCGAAGCACATGGATTAAGTGTGAATGCGAGCAGTCCCTCAACTGTGAGGCGATGGGATCTCAAGGAGTCCCAAAGGAACCTTGGAGTGGACTAGATTACAACATGAATGCGTAGAACTAGCTGAGGAATTCTAATGTACATGGAGGGGTTTATATACCTCTAAGGGAGGTGCATGGACCAAGGGAGAAGGGAGGCATAAGTGGAAAGTGGAAGTCCGTAAGGGTTCCATGTTTAAAAGGAGAAGCAGAGAGCCGCACAAAGAGTGAGAAAGAGTAAGGAACATATGAAAGTGGAAAGAGGCCAAGACGTATCTGGAAGGCGGAAGGCCGACGGGATCGTGAGATCTAAGCACAGTGGATAGAAGCCTAACCGTGCTGGGAAACTAGAAAGAGGATCCAGAATGGGACGGTGGGGTCCAGGTGTCAAGCAGGGCAGTGTAGGGGACGAGGTAGTTACCGAGGGGGGGTGAGAGGTCATCCCACAGAGCTAGGGAAAAAGAGGGGATCTCGTCTAGGGGCACGAAATCCATAACATTACCCCCCTCGTAAGATTGATTCACCGAATCAAAATACTTCTCATTCGGGGTGGGGGTGGATTGGGAAAGGGGACTCATCACTGTCAAAATCCTCTTCGGAGTCAGAGCCAACTCCGGAGAGTCGGGAAGAGCCTGGGGTGAGGTGTGGGTTGAAGGGGCAACAGCCTTGGGTGTGTCCAGGGGCGGCAGAGTCGCAGTAAGGGCAAATATATTGAGGGCACTCGGTTTGGAAGTGACCTTGCTCCTTACAATGGAAACACCTGTATTTGCATCAAAGACGGTTGCCAAGGGTGGAGTCTGGGAAGAGGGGGTTCGGGGGAGGGACTGGGGTAGGGGGCTTGGTGGAAGGTCTACCTGCCACAAGGGCATGAGCGATCCTGGCAGCAAGAGCTGAAAGGTTCCGGGGGATTGGAGCGACAAAGGCTGGAGTGGGTTCAGGGGAAATTGGACGGAAGGTATTGTCAATGAGGTTATCTCCATGGTGGTAGGGAGGGTCAGGTCTCTGACTATCTCCAGTTGGAGGCTCAGGGGTAGGTGGGGAGGAGTCGATGAAGCCAGTAAAGCAAGTAAGGTCGGCTTCAGAGAGGGTGTGTAGGACATTCTGGAAGTGAAAGTAGGTGAGTCCCGGTGGGAGCTGCCCAAGGATGCCAGGGAAGCCGAGAGTCAAGAGCAATTTGAAGCAGTGGGAATGAAGTTCAAGAATGAGTTGTCCAATGTCAGTGTCACAATGTTCATAGGGAGGAGATCTCTCTGCGTAGATGTTGCAGAAGGTGGTGTATACATGGTACATGGAGATGGCCTTGTGTAGGGCAGGGGAATTTCGCACGAATGCATGGTCCTCGACTTGCGACGAGAGGAAAGGGGTCTCAAGGAAGGTGGCATAGAGGAGGTTGCATTGGAGTTGGGGGAGTGCGAGGATTCAGTCAGCAGAGATGTTGGACATCAGGGGCTGGGACAAAAGAAGGAGAAAGTTTGATTTATATAGATGGGCTCCCGAAGGCTGTACCCATTTGGATTCTAAGGGGGGAAAGGCAGAGTCCCATTCGAGTGCTAAGGCCTTCGACTACGGGAATCTGAATTTGAAGGTACGGGATACCGCTTACTCCATTTGGGAATCACCCCAATTGGTAGCAGCGGCAGCCATGCCCCAGGCATCAGTGGTGCCATCATAGCTCCAGTTTGGGGCTCTGATGCAGGTGGGGGGAATGAGGCTGAACTCAAAATGTCTACCTAAAATGTCAACCATTCACACATAGGGTGTGGAGGGGAATTGGAAGCAAGAGAGGAGAAAGAGACTGGCCATAGCGAATACAAAGATCATCTCATGGGTGGAGAGAATGAGCTGCATGATTGAGTCTAGGGGGAGTCTGGAGTTTTGAAGATGTCATTGCATCTCATTTTATAGGCTCTAAGAATGTATTTGGCATGGGCGAGATTGGAAGGGGGTTTCCAGGTGTCTTCCGACAGGGGATAGCCTTCCCAACAGACATGGAATTGGCGGCGAGCAGAGGTGCCTCTATGGGTGACGATGGATTCCACAGTGTACTCTTCTTCTCCTTGGATTTCTGAGGGAGAGGGTCGGTTGAAGTTCAGACTGTGTTTGGGGGTTTTCCGATAGGTGGATAATAGGGAGGCATGGAAGACTGGGTGGATCTTTCAAGTCGGTGGGAGTCGGAGGTGGTAGGAGAGTGGAGATAGTACTTGTTCGATCTCAAAGGGGCCTTCTCGACAGGGGGCGAGTTTCTTGGATTGGTAATGGAGTTTCAGGTTGCGGTTATCTAACCACACCTTATCTCTGACTTTCCAAGGTTTGAATCGAGAGTTAATGTGGTCTTTGACGAGATTGGCCGCTTTGGTATGGGCTTTGATGGCTTCTGATCAGGTGGTTTCAAGGAGTCTAAGACGTTTTTCTAGTTCGGATAGGAAGGTTTGTCCAATCTTCAGATAAGCACAGGGTTCGTAGCCCATCATAAGAGAAAACGGAGTTTGGTTTGTAACCGAGTGGGTAGCGGAGTTGTGAGAGAATTCCACCATGGGAAGGAGTTCCACCCATTTGTCGGGTTGATCGGAAGAGAATAGGCGGAGGTAGGTTTCAAGTTCCTGGTTTACCCATTCAGATTCCCCATCGGTTTGGAGGTGATAGGCGGTAGAGAGGGCCACATCATAG
>JBBPMA010000764.1:0-17470 GCA_038090075.1 Xanthoconium purpureum | reverse complement strand
AACATTCGCAGGACCTTGAAGGAGCTCGCACGAAATGAATGCCAATTTCTTGAGCGATGGTAAGGTGGCAATCGGGTTCCAGTGTTCTTCGTTCATGAAGGCGTTTTCAAAACGGAGTTCGTGAACGTTTGTCATGTGTGACATCCCGGCGGTGTACTTCTCAGCGAATCGTCGGTTCTCCCTGTAATCGAGCTTCCAGTACAATCTCCTCACCACCTTGGCAAGAGCGAGTGCGAGAGGCTCCTTAGCGGCGATTCGCGTGCACAATGCGTCCGAGCGCGGCGCCTTGTAGGCAGCACCGTTACGGAGCGATGGGGGGCGGACGGGGGCACAGAACACCAAGGATTCGAATACGCGGGGAAGACAGAGATTGGCGAAGAGCCTGCACACACAGGAAAGGTGGATGAATATTTGGACTTGCTCTGGCGTCAGACGCTCTTTCATGCTGGATGGAACGATGTGTTCGAATATGCAGAAATATATCTCGTTGGGTATGATGGGCAAGGCTTGACCCGATTTCTGTCGTTCTGGGGCTGACGAAAACGACAAACGACAATGATCAAAGCAGATCGGGAGGGTGATGACTAGACTCACTGGACCAGTCGAAAAGTGACATGCCTCAGTACTGGAGAAAATGGAATGAGTCCTGAGATCTGAGACGCAGACCGATTGCTTCTGTGCGTAAAATAAAAGAACGCGCGAGGAACGGTGAACTCAGGCAGCGGAGACTAGGTCGGCTGTGACATTACCGAGTCACATCTCAGTGTCACAGCAACGACCCTAGCTTAGCAGCCATCCAGCCAGCACGACACGTATACTACAGCGGGTATTTTGAGTATATACAAGCCCTACTTAGCATGGTGAGCCGTGCGGGAAGACACTTCTAACCACTCCCCATCCACCGGATGGAGAACCGTCCCACATATATCGACACGTTTGAGGTGGGAGTTTGTCACCGTAAGTGATTGTAGATTTCCGAGGAGTCCGATGCCCTCCAAGGCTGAAGAAAGGATCTAGGATAAGATCAATCGACCGTGAAGTGTTCGATAAAAGTGTCTGACCTACGCGTGAGAATAAATCCGAACTAATAGACTCAACCACGAATGTGAGCGAGCGAAGAAGAGACAAGTTCCTTCATGCAGGGTGATCAAACATGCTTCGGACGGGGACGTGAGCGACACCACCGACGTCAACTGCGAGCCTCAGTTCCTCAAGGGACCGAAGTGCTTGCACGAGGAAGGCATGCAGTCGCTCCATGAACTGCTCCTCATTCCCAGTTAGGGTTGCAGGGCGGTCATGGAAGCGGAGCTCTGTAAGAGAAGACAAGAGGTGCCATTCAACATGATCCAAAAACTTATGATCCATATCGAGAGCGCGTAGGTACTGGGCATCGATGGCTGCCAAGGGTAGTCGAACCCCGCCGTTGCCGCAACGAAGTACCCGCAGTCGAGATACCTTGACCCACTTCTCGAGTTCAACGTCTGCAGGAGAGTGGAGGAATAGGCAACACAAGAATGACAGTTCCTCGAACGGCGATAAATTGGCGATCGCATTCCAGTGTCCGAAAACCTGAGTTCGCGGATGTTTGTCATGTATGATATTCCAGTGATATACTTCCTGGAGAGCAGTTGGACTGCGCATGACTCTACCTTGTCGAGCCCCCAGTCCATGAAGTGGCACACTCTCACCACCTTGGCAATGGCGAGTGCGAGGGGCTGCTTCGCCTCGATTTGCGCGCACAACACGCTCTCGCGCGACGTCTCATCCCGAACCCTAACGGGCGTGTCGTAATGGAAAATACGGCCGGAGAACGCCACGATTTCGAATACGCGGGGAAGACAGACATTGGCGAAGAGTCTGCAAACACCGCAAAGACTGGTGAGTACGTGGAGTTGCTCTGGCGTTAGACGCTCATTAGGTGGAGCAATGTGTTCGAATATGTAGAAATATATCTCGTTGGGTATGATGGGTAAGGTTTGACCCAATTTCTGTCGCTCTGGGGCTGGCAAAAACAGCAAAGGTCAAATAATTCGGGACAATGATGACTGGACTCACTGGACCATTTGAGAAGCGACATATCCCCAAGGAAGAAAGTAGATCCGGGTATAGTGTTCCACCAATCACTGTGTAGTCGCTGATGAGTCGTGGTCAGTGGAAGCCATTTCACTTACCGGCTACACTTAGTACGCTACCTTCGATCAAGTCACTGACCGAGCTTTAGCTTATTGGTTTTTGTAGAACAAATCGAAGGCAGTAAGGTGGTGCTCGGCAGCACCCACTCAAGAGTCAAACCACTGTTGGCGTTGGTAATGAGAAAGTCGCGAGCAGAGACGACAGGCGCTCAGCAACAATTGAACAAAACAAATGAACATGCATGCGTATATGGCAGGCCCCCCTGCGGTGGCTCAGACAGTTTCGTCAAATGCAGCACTTTACTCGTGATGTTATTCTCCACAACAATCTGTCCTGGTGCATGGACCACCTGGTCCAAAGAGTTTTGATTGATGCACAGTATACGTATGCGACGAAAAAAAAATAAGATAGCAGGCAAAAAAAACAGGCAGCTCAATCGAACAGCCCAAAGCCCTACACACCAACGCCGACAAGTCAGTCACACAAACCACACGCACGCCCGGCAAAGATGCACGTACCATATCGTCGTCCGACTCCTCCTTCTCTTCCTGCTTCTCTTCTTCTTTGGGTGCTTCTGCGGCGGCGGCTGGGGCACCACCAGCACCAGCGGCCGGGACGGCACCCACGGCGGGTGCACCTCCACCAGCGCCCACGTTTGATAGTAGCTCCTTGACGTCCTTGCCCTCAAGGGCCTTTGCGAGGAGCGATGCCCAAATGGGCTCAATTTCGACGTCGGCCGCGTTCGTCAATGCGAGGATTTTGTCGGCCTGAGGGAGGGATGAGTCATGATCGGCGCGGACAAGGAGTGTCGAGGACGTACAGTGATTTCGATGCCGTCGTCGGCGAGAATGAGGGCGGCGTATGTTGCTGCGAGTTCCGAGGTGGCCTGTCGAAGGATGGAGCCTGGTCAGCTAACCCTGATCGAAGCATCTGGTACATCCCAAGATGTGTCCCGCCATCCAGCCTCTGTATCACGATTTGCGTGTGCCCGGGATGGATATGGACGTCCGGGCGTCTCTAGCGACGATGAAAACGAGAACTGACCATTGTTGCAGACGTTGAGTGGGGCGGGAAACGGGTCGACGACGATGGTGTGGATGGCGACGAGGGTGGCCCACTTGGCAGGACTAGACAGAAATTGTCCCACGATTACACAGCCACAATACACGGGTACAATCTACTGTTCCCCCTTCCAGAATGGACCCCAGTTCGATGTTGAGCGAACGCAGGGAAGAAAGTGATCTTTCTCGCCATCGGTACTGAGGCATGAGGACCCGAAACACATTTCGAAGTGTATGGATCGCCGTCCCAAGCGAAGGTAGACCACGGTTCCTCGCAAAACGCACCAGTCCTAACTTCCTCGAAAATCGCAACAAAATCTCAGCAATCAGATCCGTATATTCCCCGTCATTCCAAAGAGATACAGCAGGTATATCATTAGTACACACAAAAATTCGTCCACATCATACATCATAAACATCGCGATTACGTTTACTTCACCACGTCGAAGGCCTGCACCAGACCAGTGAGCACGCGTTGGTCAAACGAACCATCGTAACCAAACACTCACCCAAACGTGCCATTCACCGCGCGAAGTGTCGTCCCAAGCCCATCAGCAGTTTTCAAAAACACGGTGTTCCCCCACCATGCTTGGATGGTGGTTAAGCCGATCGACCCATTATTAGGGTATTGAAGGCAGAAGAAAATGAGGATAATCGAACATGCGAGACCGGTGTCAAGCGCGGCGGAGAGGACATCTGCGAGGCGCGGGGAACGGGATGAGCATGCATCACATACAAGTCGGGGTGATACGTACAATTGTACTTTGTCCACCAGGAGAAGCTACGTCTGCGAACGACGTATTGGAATATGAAACCGACAATACCCCATGTGACATAGTTGACAGCCGACGCGGGAGGAATGTACCCAGTGCCACTGAAAATGACCGGGAAGCTAGGGTGTGGGTCAATTTTAGGAACAGATTACTAGAGGAATATGGCATACTTGAGATAGCGGACCCAACTGTTGGGCCATCTTTTGTAGGCGAGCCAAGCCAGGACTGGGCAAATAGCACCGATGATGAAGAACCAGACCAAGCCGTTGTATACTTGACCAGGCGAGAACTGTCGTTGAGGGCCGATAACACCCCACTAAACCGCGCAACGTCAGTTGTGGGATTGTCAAATCAAAAACACGTTTTCGATTACGTACAATTACAGAAGCAGTCCCGAACACTTGTGTGCTGGGGCAAATGAACCCATTCTTCTGCGTGGGACTGCACATATCGGGTATGTTTGTAAACATCCAGGCCTGCACGCCAAGTTGGACGGTCCCTGCAACTGCAGTAGCAACTATCTGACACGCAAACATCGTCCGAGGAGGAACCTTCATGTAATGACCGAGCTTGAAGTCGGAAGCGAATTGAAGTGCCTGGGCCATCGTGATGTATCCCCAAGTCTTGAATAATAGCATGGCAAGAGGACGCCCGGGTATTGCGTAGCCAACAATCAATTCGGTGATGACATTGAGACCAATCTGTTGGTTCGTGATCGCTTGGATCATACCAATAGGAATGATGTAACAGAAGGCGATCAAAAGGGCCAACACGAAACCCCAGACAGGGAATTCGGTTGGCCAAACCTCGATGACGACGATTCCGAATACGAACATGACCACGAAAACGCAAATGTACCACCATTCGGGAACACGGGGGTACTTGGACATGAGACGCGCGTGGATGTCAGGTTGCTCGTGAAGCGCTCTGCGCGCCTGAGTCCAGATCTGTTTGCGGAAGAACAGGATAGCATGGACGACTGTAGCGGTGATGGATGCGAACGAAAGGCCATATGCAAGTGCGAATGTTGTCGACAGGAACAAAGGGCTATAGTTTTGGTAAGCAGTGAGGTTAAGTGTGTTAGCTGGTGTGAGGATTTGTGTCACGTTGTAAGGAGCACCAGTGTTGTCGTATGAGATTCGTGATGACATGGGCATGTACGCCGCATACCAGGTGTTGGTGAAATGGATGATAGGCGCCACGATCCAGAAGAAGGCGACGAAGCCTGCGATGATGTTTGCTTCTGCCCACCATGGGGTAGCGAGCGGGCTGCCGATGTAGGTAATCTGAGCCCAATCGAAGGTAAGGAGGCTCATTCCGAGACCGGTCTGGTAACCGAAGAGTTGGTTGACGACGACGTTGTCAGGAGCAATCCAGCACACCCAGGTGAAGACACTGAGCGCCTGGAAAAGATAGCCTGGGATAAAGTACCAGAAAAGGCCACCGAGCCAGACGTATAAGAAGAATCGGCCACGTGAGAGTCCTCCACGGGTGCCTATGCCAGCATAAACTTGAGCGTGCAAAGTGTTGAAAAGCGCGCAGGTAACCAAGTTGGCAGGCCAGACTAGAAGACTGAGTTAGAGAGTAATTGCGCGGGAAATATTTGTGCATACTCATGGATGGGGGATCCACCAGGAAGCGTCGCATGACACCTCCAAGGGAGAAGCCGATCATTTGTGTCGACATGACCAGCATCCATTGATCTGTATGAGATGTCAGTATGAAAAGAATTAAAGCTCGAGAACACGTACAGCTAAAGTTGAATATCTCGTTGTAGTACACTCTCTGCACTGCGACAATATCAGTCTTGGAAAACAGAGTGAGTCAAGAGCATGGCTGAAAGAAGTCATCGCAGACGCACGGCGTATGCAGACTGGTAGCCGACAGTTGCCATTACTGTCACAATTACGTGTTCTTTGATCGTGAATGGGCCAGGATTGATCGAGACGCCAAAAATCTTCCAATTGGGCACGACCCTTGCCCACAGTTGACCCAATGGGAAAGCCAGAAGCTGTGCAACGTTACCGCCCACCATAACGGAGGGATACCTGAAGAAAAAGAATTGATTGAGACCGGGCACGATGATCGCCCACACGAGGCCTACATAAAGGAATTGAGACCGGATAGAGCAAGTTCACAAGGGCCACCACATACCCATCACCCATGCACGGAAGGTGCCGCTTGGAATACTGGTATCGTCCGTGTTTGCGACAGCGGATCGCACCTCGGGATACGGGGAGTCATCCTCTGCCAGGGCGATGAGAGGTTGTCAGAATGAGAGACAGAATGCTGACCGAGTATCCCAGCGATGGCCTCTTCCTTGTCGATATTGGGATCATCAAAATCATCGAGGGGAAGATTCCTGTTGAGGATGTCTGAGGAAAGAAGTGAACAAGTATCGGCAGACGGAAGAGTGGATAGCTACCTGAGGGTGCTTGCTTCTCATTGTCGGCTGAGCCGATGCTGCGGTCCTCGTAAGCCGACATTGGACGGGTAGGCGCACGAAGGGAAAGGAAGCGGGGGTGCGACGACGCGAATTTCGTAGGGAGTGCAAAGGCATTTTTAAGGGCGTCGAATGACAGAAAATGGCAAGCGGAGGAATTCGCCGATATGATCTCGCCAACGGATTTGTCCGCCCCAAGGCACACAAGCTCTGTGAAAATCGCCCACTCCATCGCAGAAACCATGCGGTCCTTGTCATCACGTGGTGATAAGACCCGCCTCCTCCACAAGTTCTTCGGCGCTTTGTTCCATTCCCGGTGTCGGCACTGGTCCTCTTCTATACTCGGCACTGCACTAACGTTACTGTTGTAGGGTTAGTATATTGCATTACCCGAACGTCTGACAAATTCCTTGCTCATCACGATTCACCGCCTTCGCACCTCGGAGGAACGACGGGCAGTTCTTGACGTTACACGTGATGTAGAACCTCTTAAGTCAAGACGTGCACAAAGTTTCTCATTCCTCAATGCTCCCAGGCGCACGGTTCTCATTGCAACCGAGGTGGTCAGACTGCTGACTTTAAAACACTGACACGATCTGTCACCATATTAACGTCGCCCTATGCACGCCCATGTATACTTCTTCACACACGGGTGTTAGAAGGGGTTAAAAACTGGGAACCCGAGGCGGCCACTAAAACTGTCTCATGTTGGGCTCAATGGCAACAGTGTGACTATTCACACACACAGGGGGCGGGCCCCTAGTCTGCTTTAGGTCGGCCGCGGCGCGCGAGAGAGGCGGAGCGGAGATAAAAATCCTTCTTCATTGCGACGCTCTCGCTGGTGCCTGACTCTGCTTGCGAGCATGCATAGAGGGTGCGTAATTGGCAAGTCCGCCAATAAAGTCCCATGCCTAGCGGTTTCTCATTGTCAAGTTGGTCGCCACCACACCTGGGCCACTGATATTCCATGCTACGATTTGGGTGCCATGACATTGTGTGTGACACCAGACCACATGGTGCATGTCATCGTACCCGCATGCAACATAATGGAAAGAACTACTCACCACATAACCCCAACAAGAGACACCAAGGGAAACCCCACGTCTTCGGCGTTAAATCGAGGTCTAAGGGCAAATGAGCAAGTATTCAGTGAATGAAACCCGTCTAAACCCCATTCTTTGTCACCAATTCAGATTACATACTGGAACTGCAAGTCGACGTCCCTGTGGCTTGATTACTCGGCACTTGCAACTCGTGGACGCGCCCATTTAGAGGATCACGTTCGGCTCAAACGAATGATGACCCGTCACATCAGTCGGTATGTATTCGGGCTTCATGCCCCGTCTGTCAGCGGTCAAAGATCAAGAACGGTTCCACACTCAAGACAGGAAGCCAACTCCAAAAAGCAAAGACTTATCAGTGACTGGTGGCGGGCGTGTGAGTCTGTTCGGAGAGTTTTGACCACTGTACAGAGCCAAATCGAGGAGTAAACATGATGTCCGACTTGCGCACATGGTTCTCCATGTCAAAGAGAGAGCTGGCCGTAGAGCGCGGCTCCAGATAAGTAGCTATTCATAGGCACAGATAGCACGTATCAGCGCCCGGGAGCAAATGTGCGAAGGAGATACCAAGGGAACGCCGCGGGATGACAAGTGAGGGCCGCAGCTTTACGTCTGGTTTGAGGACATACTGAAAGATAAAGCTTGCTCATTGAACACGAGATAAGTATTTCTGTGACGTGATCATGAGGTTCGTCGGTGGATTTGTCCAGACAGGCACATCCAGCAGGCCTTGCACATCAGACTGTAACACCCCTGGCAGGGTGCTGCGATGGCGGATCCGTCGAAACACCAGCTGCCGGAGTTACCAGAAGAAGTAAGGAAGTAGAGGCAAAGCGCCAACGAGCTTCGAAATGCCGGCTCATGGAGAAGGTCCTAACATTGCCGCCATGTTGCACTGACGAAGTAGTTCTAGCTGTGAGAGCTTCAACGAATTGACCCCTCGGTGTCCCGTCAATAAATTCCTGGTGAAAGGGCACTTACCAAACAGTCATTTCTTCCAGAAGCTAGAACTGAAACGAGTATCCAGCGTTCCGACCTGGAACCAAACGTCGTCGCACCGCGCAATCTCATGGTCCAAGGAAAGCTGACATAGTCGAACTTGAAGTTCTTGTCCTCGGGCGGACTGTATACCCAAAGAGGAAATGCGGTGCACGTGGCAAGCGCTGTTGCCCCGCTGCCACTGCCAACGACGGTTCAGTCCAGTCTGAGTTAGCGTTCATCAACACCACCCGGCGTCGCGCACCCCAATCCTCCCTCTCCTTTCAAAAGTGCAGCCATGGTACGACCCGACCCACCTCTAACGCCATCCAAACCAACTAACCCCAACCCCACCCCAAGTCCGCACTTTTCAACTTTCAGTCCCTCCTCCTCGTCATCCTCCTCATGACTTGCACGTGCACGTACGTGCGCGCGGTCGCGCCTCGTCTCATCGACAGGAACAAGGATGGGTGCGTCTCCTATTCCCCTTTGCCAGTTTGGCGTTTTGTCTCGTGTTGACGCGTATACTAGGATCTTTGGTCTGTTCTTCATGTCGGCGCGAATAGGTGCGTGGCGCGTCTCGGCAGCTTACCGTCCGCTGACTCTGGGTTCACCCTGAATTCGAACAGGAGAGCGTCTCTCGCCGTACGTGGCACTCGCCTGCATAGCCATGGCAGTCACCATCCTGCTACAGTAGACGGCTTCGTGTACCTCACCTTGGCATTATCATCTTCATCATCATAACGCATTGTTCCGGAAACCTATTTATTTTTTCTCTCTTTGCTCTCACCTTATCAGGCGCTTTTTGGGAATGCGTTTGAGGCTACCCCACGCTGTCAGAGATGCGTGTCCCCAACGAGGAATCGATCGGATCAAGATACAGCCAAAATAATGGTGTATAACATACGAGTAAACGAGACGTTGACACAAGTTAAAACGAGGCTTGGTTCATGCTGACAAAAAATAATGAACATGAATGGTAATGTTCACGGTAAGACTGCTGGTATGAATGACAGAAAGACTGAGGGTAAAGGCGACATGTCAATCTCGGAAAGTGGAAGCGAAAAAATAACGGATCGGTAAAGATTGGCAAGCCTTCAACTTCCACTCCGCCTGCCTGCCACATCCCCCAGGGCTTTCGTGCAGGACGGCGTTCACGTTCGGCATACAACTGAACAGGTTTCACCCTTATTAGGTTGCTACTCGTGGCGAAGAGTGGTTCGTGTCGCATTTTCATCTGGAAGGACCGCCTCGCCCACGAAACCAGTTTCGCTTATTACGATCGTTATCCTGATGACGATCATATCTATTGAATCGTCTGTCATCCGAAGGATGACGTCGATCATTATGATATGATCCCCGGCGACCATCTGGTCCCGCGCTCTCCGACGACGCTGATCGAGGTGGAGGACCAAGCGGTTCAGCGCGCATGAAGCCGTTTGGAGCCGTTGGGGCAACTACCGGGCGTTGGGGCAGGCCATGCGGACCAACCGGTATAGGAATCGGGACGTTCGTGGGGAGTTGTTGTGGGGTCGCCTTTGCTGACATACCCAAACTAGATGATGGCCACTGGCCATACGGTCTGGGTGTCTGGATTGGATTTGCCTGTGCGCTGGTCGTGTTTCCATTGTAGGTCCCTTGTGGTGTGCCAACACCATATCCCTGGGATGTTTGTCTTGAATTATTGGTACCCCCAGTGTTCGCGAACCGAGGCGTTGAGGGAGGAATCATGTGATGACTGGTCTGACCAGTAACTCCGCCTGGTGGCGCATTTTGCCCAAATGTTGCTAGATTTACAGCATTATTACTCATGCTTTGAGCGGGAACACCAAGCTGCGGAAATTGCGAACGCAGAGTTTCCAATACCCCTTCGAGCTGTGCGGGAATGGGACGTCCCTGCTGCCCTGAGTTTACAGGCAATTGTTGCGACAGGGACTGGACAGGCGGAGGCTGTTGTTGCGGTAATGCGACTGTCTGATATACTGGGGGTGGTGGCGCAGGATTCTGGCCAAAATCAACCGGTGTTTGGGGGGTATTTGCATCAGGGCCAAACATCGGCCTCATTTCATTGTTGCTGTTCACAGGGGACTGAATGCCACTACGCGAAGTGAGGGACGCTTTGGCAGCGCGGATTGGTGCGAGTCTGTCAAGCGCGGATAAGGTGGCCGGGGAGTTCAGCGAGGTCATTTGCGGTGATTCCACCTTCACCACAGAGCTCGTCTGTACTGTCAAAGGAGTATGGCGCGCAGAGTCTAATGAGGTGGATTTCGATGGTACATTGGGGCCATTCGAGGTGGACGGCGGAGGCGGGGGAGTTCGACTGCGCGATGATTGTGTCACGGGCGTGAGCAAAGGTGATTTTCTTAGCGGAACAGGCAAGAGATTTGACAATGAATTGTTGGTCATACGAGCTGGCTTTGAAGGCGGCGGAGGCTTGGCAGGCAAACTGGTTTGGGGTATTGGTACGGTTGCTGCTTTCTTTGTACCGTTTGTCTTCTGGTCATTTGCGCCAGATGTTTGTTTTGATGACTTGGCTTGAACACATACAATCAGTGCTCGGTAAGCCTTTTCCCAGAAACAAATCTCACCAACCTTCACTAGGAGTGGAACTAGTAGATTGTTTTGTGGATTTCACCTTGGGAGCGACCTCTGTATCAGATTCGTCCGAGTACACAGGTCTTTTGCGCTTCGTGGCCACCTTGGTTATCGCCACAGCGGCAGGTTTGTCTCCTTCTCCGTCACTCCTGAGTTCAGATACTTTGATCTTTTTCGCCATGAATTCCATCAAATGTTTCGTGACGCGAGTGTTCGTACGGATATCCTTGTGGGAGGCGCGTACGTCCTTCCTCATTTTCTCGATAGCAGAGGATATCTGTGTGAGTGACAAACTCTGCCTCTTCAAGTAAATCAAGACCCCGATCGTAACGAACTCGATCGGGGAAACACGGGTAGGTCGATTAAGCGAACCGCTGTATTTCTTGTCGCGCGCCAACGTTATAAATATTCGGAATGTTTCGTGCAAGTCGGCACGAAGTTGGGTTGACACGGGCTGAGTCCTCTGGAGCCATTTCTCGAGTGTCTTTGTCCCTGGGATCGTAATCTTTGGATGATTCTCAATAAGATAACCGATTGTAGCGAGGCACTGGAAATCCCGTCCGCGAGCGTGACCCCAGTCAAGATAACCTTCGAAACCTTCTTCACCGAGAACCTGGTGTTGAATCTCGTGGATAACTGTAGACCATGGACCAACAAGCGCCTGCAATCGTTCTTTTTGCCGAAGTCGCATCAACATCCATAGCAGATAACTCAACAAATCCTACCTGCTGGGGTGAGGGCGACACCCAATTGAACCCTCTATGTACGATGGACTGTGATAAGAACTTGACCCATGTCAGAGATTGTTCGCTTGCCTGGAAAATTTCCCGTTCTTGATCGTTGTCCAATCCTGTGTATTCAACACACACAACCTGTTTATTTGCAAACTGCGTTCTGAGGTACTGAGGAAGAAGCTTGCGCCTTGCATTCGCCGCACTTGACTTGAACCAAAGCTTTTCATTGGTGAATCTGTGCAGACAAGCGTTTAGTTTGTAAACGGCTTTGGAGAACCATCAATTAGGTACCCACGAATCTTTATCTGTCACCCGAATAGGTAGCAGTCAGCAGAGTGAATAAACATTGATACCACAAGCGTGACTGACGTGGTATCTGCATTGAAAATTGTATAAGAATGAGGATACTACTAGATTTGACAACTTACCTGTCCGTCGATGAATCTTCAAAAGTGACAGGTCAAATAAGTATGTACGTGTACTATCAGATCGTAAGTTTACCTCTGGATCGAGGTCAAACGCTGTTTCCCATCAATACAAGTTCGCAATTCACTCCCGTCATCTTGGACTGTGACGGCTTTATGTTTTGTCGTGAAATCTGATACGATCAACGGAGGCGTGTCACGTACCAAAAATAATCGGGGGTATGTAGTAATTGCGCAGTACCGAATCTATCAGTCCAGACTGCTTTTCTTCTTGCCAGACGACATCTATGGGGACAAGCTCCATGAGAGACCAGGGATTCGCTCGACAAACGGGCGGCTGACCTCGTTGATAATCCGGATCGAGGTCAATGGCGTTGTCGATGATCTGGTCTGTCAGTCAAGCAAACATTGAGCATTGGGAAAGGATCTCTGCGGCGCGTTGACATACCATAAAGCGACTTGGCTGTATATGATGCTGTTCGGGGTGCACGGAGAACATTCGTTATCTTGTACTCTTTGATTGCCTTCTTGGCCTTGGAGCCGCGCTTGGAGAGCGGCACTTCATCTTCATCACTGGAGATGTCGGTCAGGTCGGAGATATCCGAGAGCGACATCTTCAAACGCAAGACGGGCAAATCAATTGGTGGCCGACAGGTTTCAGAGGGAACCATGGTGCGACGTGCCGGCGAAGGCGTGAGAAGGACGTGTGACGAGGGGGATGCACGGACTCACATGGTTAACCCAACGGAAGGACTAGAAAGGATGTGGTGGGGGAGCGAAAGACGCCTAGTACACGTCCAGCGGGGCGAGACGCGTGCCCCTGGGGAATGCCGATGTCAAGTTATGCCGAAATTTGCCAGCAGCTTTTGTACCAAATTTCCTTTTTCGTATGTGTGCTCGGACTGCCGATCCACGGCAAAACTTCCATGCACACCGCGAAGTAAGCTTTACGGAGGCGCTTACCAGGTAAGACTTGGGCGCTGCGGTTCCACAATCCGCGATGATCTTGCAAAGCGCCGAGATCTAAGCGCCAGACCCTGGTAAACTTTTTGCCATAAAGTTGGACACGTGACTACAAGATTGGAACTCCGATTGAATCTAGACGCGTCGCGTCGCGCCAGACTCTCTGAACGCGAACAAAGGATGCGGATCGAGGAGCTCGTAATTGAAGGCAAGTCGCACAACCCGATAAATCACCGTTCTAACGTGGTGATGTAGGATTCAAGTCCTACCCTGTGCGGACGCAGATAACGGGATGGGATCCCTCGTTTAACGCCATCACCGGTTTGAACGGGTCTGGCAAGTCCAATATTCTAGACGCAATATGTTTCGTTCTGGGGATTACAAACATGGCCCAAGTGCGCAACCCGTTTCCTCGACACCCTGGGCCTAATTATCGTTTCCGTAGATGCGTGCGCAGAACCAACAAGATCTCATTTACAAACGTGGACAAGCTGGTGTCACTAAAGCGAGTGTTACCATCGTCTTCGACAACTCGGATCGGGAGAAAAGTCCTGTGGGATTAGAGAACTACATGCAGATCACGGTCACTCGTCAGGTCGGCCACTCGTCTCAAGGACCTAAACGTTTGGAAACTAATCAACGAAGACAGATTGCTCTCCCCAATATATCAAAGTACCTGTTGAATGGGCACAAGGCGACTCAGCAAACGGTTCAGAACCTTTTCCAGAGTGTTCAGTTGAACATCAACAATCCCAACTTCCTCATTATGCAGGGTCGTATAACCAAGGTAGGTCATCGCCGTGTCTGCATTGTACGGTTATATAAATCAACCTCTCAGGTCCTCAACATGCGACCACAAGAAATTCTTGGTATGGTAGAGGAGGCCGCCGGTACTCGTATGTTCGAAGAACGAAAGGACAAAGCTAAGAAGACGATGGACAAGAAAGACAAACGTGTTCAGGAACTTAGTTCAATCCTTGTTGAAGAAATTTCGCCGAAGCTGGAGAAATTTCGTGTGGAGAAACGACAGTTCCTCGACTGGCAAAAGGACCGAGCAGAGCTCGAGCGAATCGGTCGTACACTGCGAGCTTGGGAGTGGACTGATGCGAAGAGGAAACTCGAGACCGCAGGAGGGGATATCAACGCCAAGGAAGCGGAGAAGGACGCTGCGGATAGGCAGAAGAAAAAACTGCTCAAGGAGTGCAAGGCGGCAGAGAGGAGGCGGGAAGAAGTCAACCAAAAACGTGAGGTGGAGCGGAAGAAGGGCGGAAGGCTGAAGAAGCTGGAGGAAGATGTTGCAGAGTTGGACAAAGGGCTCGAGAAATTCCGCACCCAGATTCAACTCGCCAACGGTAATATCGACGAGGAGAAAAAGAGGGTCGCCTCCTCCCGGGAGGAACTTCAGAACTTGCGCGATTCACTCGAGGGCAAACGGGGTCAGGTCAACCAGCTAGAGAACGCCTATCAAAGTGCGAAGACCTCCCATGATGCAACCCAGGCGACCCTTACCAACTCGGAAGAACTTCTCCAAACACTCTTGACTGGCGTGTCGACATCCAACTCTGGAAACACTGGAGGGGGGTATATGGGCCAAATTGCTGACGCCAAGGCACGCCTGGCACAGGGTGCCGCCAAAGAGGAACAGAACCGTTTGAAGCTCTCGATGAACGAGAAGGAGCTGAAGGCGCTCGAGGCAAAATGGAAGGACGTCGAGAAGGATGCTCACCAGGGGCAGCAGAACCTCGCTAGGATGAAAGGAGAACTCGACAAATTGAAACGTCAGTTGGCTGAGTGTGGGTGGAGCGCTGAGCAACAGCAACAATGTGATGCTGACGTGCGCACCGCCCGAAATGAGGCTAACGAGCGGACAGAGGCAGGGACACTCTTCATAATGCTCCGCTGTCGCTGACATTCACTGCTAGGCCCGCGACGCAGTTAAACAACGTCTCTCTAACTTGACTTTTGACTATACATCACCCTACCCCAACTTTGACCGCAGCAAGGTCAAGGGTCTTGTTGCCACCTTGACTTCCGTCCCTCCTGAACACGCCAATAAGGCTACAGCACTTGAGATCGCCGCGGGCGGCAAGTTATACAATGTCGTCGTCCAGGACGAGCGTGTTGGCAAGGACCTTCTGCAGAATGGCAGGCTCAAGAAACGCGTGACGATCATACCTCTCAATAAGATCAACGCTTTCACGCTTTCCGCGCAGGTATGTCCACACTTGACATTAATCCATTGCGATTTTCGTCGACAAACTGTCTCACAACCTCAACAGAAACTAGCACACGTCGAACACCTCGCTCCTGGCAAAGCAAACGTCGCGCTTTCGCTTATAGGGTACCCCGACGAAGTTGCTCGTGCCATGGCCTACGTGTTTGGCGATACGATCATTTGCGCCGATGCAGAGTCTGCTAATGCCGTTACCTTTGGTGCCAAGGTTCGCTCCGTAACGCTCAATGGTGATGTCTACGATCCATCGGGGACACTCAGCGGTGGGGCACCGCCTAGTGGGAGTGGAATGTTGTTGAGGGTTCAGGAATTGTTGGACGCGGAGAGAAAGTTGGACCAGGCTCAGGCTCGGCTTGCGGAGTTGGTGAGAGGGGAGGAAGCCGGACGTGAAAGGAGGGAACGGTGGAAGAAACTCTCAAGGGACGTGGAGATCAAAGAACACGAGCTTCGCTTGTTGGATGAGCAAATTGGCGGAAGCAATGCTGCGAGGGTGAGAGAAGGGTTTTGTTTGCAATCTTGGGATGGCCTAACGAATGACGTCTAGCTGGGCGCCGAAGTCGAATCTCTCAAACAAGCCAACGTTGAACTTCGGAACGCCGTTCAAACCGCAAAGGACGAGCAGAAAACTGCCGAAAATGATGCCAAGAAACTCGAAAAAGATATGCGCGAGTTCAAGGACAACAAAGAGGGTAAGATCAACGAGCTGAAAGTGAGAAAGACACGTAGATTTATTGTATGGTTTTACTTACTACGCCTCCTCACGCAGAGTGAGATCTCCAAGCAAAAGAGCGCGGTCCAGAAACAAGCTGTCGTAGTGAAAACGCACCAAAAGGAACACCAGACAGCGATACTGGAGCTAGGTGGGTAAGAATGTGTCCCTTTTACTATATCTGATGCGCTCCCACTTCCCAAGAACAATTGGAAAACGATATCCAAGCTGCGGATGCTGCAATTCGAAATGCCTTCGGTCAAATCGACAAGTTGCAGAAAGACGTGAGCAGGACCCAAGATAAAATGGCTGACGTTGCGGTATACTTGCATCTTTCCCGTCGTGATCATTTTGGGGTTTACTTCTTTCACGTAGGCCAAGCATGCGAAAGCAGAGGCAAAGTTACAAGAAGAACGCGCAACTCTCACTCAGTTTGATAACGATTTGAAAGAGTTGGATGAGGTCATGAAAGCCCATAAGAATGGCATTTCCGAGGCTGAGCTGAGCGTCAAGCGACTGGAGCACGAGATTGCCGCATTGGAAAAAGACAAGGTCAATCAGGCTGCACACATAGCAAATCTCGAGAAGCAGTATGATTGGATTCGAGAGGAATGCCAGTAAGTCGTGACAAACCAGCGCGCGTCCGTGTTTCATAACGCATACAGGTCGTTTGGGAAGCCCGGCTCTCCGTACGACTTCAATTCGGTTGATGTCGGAGCCCTGTCCACGAAGGCGGGTGAGTTGGAGACACGGCAACGTGGTATGAAGAAAAAGATCAACCCTAAAGTCATGAATATGATCGAGACGTAAGTATAGCACGCAGTCGTCAAATTAGTGTCTATCGCTAGCTTGCTCACCCTTATGCTAGCGTGGAGAAGAAGGAAAACGAGATCAAGAAGATGATGGCGACTGTATTGAAAGATAAACAAAAAATCGAGGACACGATTGCAGAGCTCGATCGCTATAAGCGCGATGCTCTTCAAAAAACTTGGGAAAAGGTCGATGGGTGAGCTCCTTTCTCTTGTTACGCAAAGTAGATTACCAATGTCTTTGCAGAGATTTTGGGGCTATATTTGCCGAACTGTTGCCCGGAAACTTTGCGAAGCTACAACCTCCAGAGGGGCAGGACTTGATGCAAGGCCTCGAGGTCAAGGTCCAGCTCGGATCTGTGTGGAAGCAGAGCCTTACCGAACTTAGTGGTGGACAACGGTGCGTGACTAATGGTGACACTCACTCCATCAGATTCTCACGGAACCATTCACTACTAGTTCGTTGATTGCACTGTCTCTGATCATGGCGCTTTTGCAGTTCAAGCCCGCTCCAATGTACATTCTGGATGAGATTGACGCAGCGCTTGACCTG